>JAOXYL010000055.1:7603411-7613416 GCA_028564955.1 Terapon puta
CACACACACACACACACACACACACACACACACCGATACAGCCATACAAACTGGCTGATGCTGATGAATTTGTATAATTGTGAAATGTGTCTGTTTGCACAAAGCTTTGATGTGATGTACTTCACATGATTATATTGTACCATTAGACACAGAAAAATATTCTAAAACCATTTATGTAAATGTGTAACTAGTGGTATAATTTCTGTTTTTTCACTCAACCCTCGTCGTGTTCAATTCATGTGTACAAACAACAAGTATGTGAGCAGTCTTTATAATTAGCCATTCCACTCTGTCTCATGACCCACCGAGAAAACTCACATAAACATGTTAAGCTCATGTCTGATCCATCATAATTCATTAGTGGGGGGCTGTCTCACACACTGAAGTGTGCACAGTACAAACACACAGACACAGACACACAGGGATGGAAAGAAATGCATGTAGAAGTTATAAACTGATGAACCCTCCAGGAGCTAATAGTGCGTTGGTGACAGGGAAGGTAGAGGAAGAGAGGAGGAAGAGGATGGGGGAGGGAGAAGAGGACAGACACTGGCGCCCCGCCAACATTGACGAAAGCTGCTTAGCCCACCCAGTTGCCATGGATACAGTAAGGAGCAGCTCCCAGCATGTGTGTGTGTATCAGGGAGAGAGAAAGAGAGGGAGAGAGAGAGAGAGAGAGAGAGAGACATAGAGAGAGGGGTGAGTGGCAGAGGGAGAAAACCAGCAGGCAGGCATTAGAGCAAGTCAGAGTGGGAGTGAAAGAGCACCAGACAGCAGGGTGGAGAGAGAGAGAGCGAGAGAGAGGGTGAGTGCATGTGTGGCCAGAGAAAGAGAGGGAGAGAGAGAGAGAGGAAAGAAAGGCAGCTAGAGAGCTTGAGGGAGACAATAGAGTGGGAGCGATAGAGAGCTAGATAATGGAGGTGCAGTCGGAGTGTGTGGAGCCTCCTGTGGCCCCACAGTGTGACCCCCAGCCCACAGGGAAGATCAACAAAGCTGCCTTCAAACTCTTCGGAAAGCGTCGCACTGGCTCTGGAATGGCCAGCTTCTTCTCCTTCAGGAACAAAGGGGCTTCAAACAGCGGGAACAATGGGAATTCTGACAACGGGAATTCCTTGAATGGAAATGGCTCGGCGGCATCGGTGGAGCTCGTTAGAAGCAAAACACATGATGGACTAACGGGCTCTAACAACGACGCTGATGGACAGCGAGGGGAGGGGCTTGCTAGCCTGGAGGCGGGACCAGTGAGGTCTCTCAGCAAATCGCTGAGCTTCTTCTCTCTGCTCCGGCGTGGGAGTTTTAGGTCGAGCGAAAATGGAGGGGTGGGGCTTGTTAGAAGGGGGAGGGGCCTAAAGGGCTTTTTTAGCAGCATGCGGTGGAGACGCAAGGAAAAAACAAATGAGGCAGAGGGGGAAGAGGCGGAAAGCAAAAAGGAGAAGGATGGGGACGTAACTGAAAAGGTAAAGGATATTACACTCACCCTTGAACCACCCCCACATCATCACCAGGAGGACTGTGGGATTGCAGAGGCAGAACCTAACCTAGAGACTCCCACTACTAGTGTTACCATGACACCCCTACACTGTGTTGCCATGCCAGGGCCATCTGGTGAGCCAGACTCCCCTTTTCCTTACACACCCACTGACTCGCCACTGCGACCTCCCATCCAAAAAGCCAAAGCCTCAATTTCCAGCCTCACCCCCTCCCTCGCAACGCCCCCTTTGGATCGCTGCAGCACAGGTGATCCACCCTCAGAGCCTTCGGTAGACCGCTTATGCTCTCTCCTCTTCACGGACGTCACATCCCTCAAGAGCTTTGATTCACTGACAGGTTGTGGTGACATTATTGCTGATGCAGATGAAGAGGGGCCAACAGGTAATGGGGGTAGTGGCACCAGCAGCAGCAGTAGTGGTGGAGGAGGGGGGAGTGTGGGGAGAGCTGTTGGTATCACCAGTGCTACGTCACGTGGCTCCCCATCCAAAACCCCGCTGCCTTCTCAACTGACCCAGCCCATTTTCAGTGTTTCCACAAGCTCAGTGCCTGTCTCCCTTCCAGCCCGCGCCCGGGCACCACCTCCGCCACAGCAGCACCCGGCCGGCAGTGGTGTGGTGGCCTACATGGGTGGAGGAGAAGAAATGGCTAGTCCAGAAGGAGTAGATGACGCAGACATGCAAGGTCTCTGGCACATGCTGCCCTCCACAGGTGACAACTCCCCTGCTTTGCCCCGATCACACCAACCACCCTCTACTACCCCCACCTCCACCTATCCCCCTCGTGCCACATCCAGCCTTGCCAGCAGCCACCTGCCCTCAGCCTCAAGGAGTGCAGACCGAAAGGTACCTCAGGTGAAGGCACTGGGTCTCAGTAAGATCCCAGTAGTGGGTGGAGCGGGAAGCCGGGCAGCTAAACCCCCCCTGCCTTATACACATGGCCGTCATCCCACATCACCTTCTGAAAAAGAGCCACTTAGCGATGAGGGCTACTGGGACACACCTTCAGCAACTCCCACAGCAACACCTGATGAGAGTGGGCTGCAACGCAACCAGCACAGCGTCTTATCACGTGACAGTTGCTCTGGAGACCACCTGTATGACCTCTACAACGACCCAGAGGAGGAAGGGGAAATTGAAGAGCGGGAGGAAGATGATGACCTAAACAGTACACCTTCTCCATCTACTGAATACAAACTGAGCCCCACCTCCCAAACAACACCTCCATCCTCTTCCTCCTGTTCCTCCTCCCGATCAATGAAAGGAAGTACCAGCCTTCCTCGGGACTCCAAGATCCCAGTAAGCAGCCGACAACCCCCACCTCCCCACTCTATAAGCCAGTCAGCCCTCTCGTCTGTTGTAGAGGCCGAATCCCCTCCACCAAAGACCCAAGCGCCTCCCCCAGCTCGCACCAGAATCCCTGTTTCCAAGGTGCCCGTCCGTCGTTCTGGAAACAAACCTGGCAGAGGAACTGCCCATAAGAAGTAACTCCTGTCAGATGGGTGGTTCTCTCCTACTAACTTATGGACTTGAAGGTACATCCCATCAGAGCTGTTTATGCAGAGCCAAAACTTTCCCAGACCAAGAAAAATGTTGAGCTGTTGAGTTAACAGCCTATGAATTCCTTTCAAATCTTAAAAGCTCTCATTCCTTAAGTGTTTTGGCTTACAACACACTGGAATAGAATAAGTGGTTTTGTTCACTTGAGAAAGTCACGAGGAGACTCCAAAAAAAAAAAAAGGTTTAACACTTCACAGCCCTCTCTGGAACTCTCTGGAACTTGACTCTCGACAATCCCTGGATTTTAACTAGACACATTTGCCTTGTAACTTCTTGGAAAAGCCCCTGATGTGCTGAGAGTTTGATGACTCATGACTGCACACACTGCAAAGAGAAAAAATAAACAAGCAGAGCACCTTTTTATCTTGTACATTTTTTCTTATGGAATTCCACATGGCATAACAGGATTTGCTCATAAGGACCTAACCTAATCGAAGTTTTTTTCTGAGTTTGTCATCTTGTCTAATCTGTAACAAATTACCTCCGAATCCTTTGATGTTAGAGCCAAAGTAAAAAAAAAAGTAATTTTAAAGCCTCTAATAGTCTTGCACAGACTCAACGGTATCCACAGCCTGGAATAACCCACCATTTTTGTTTGGCTGGTGTTTTTTTTGCTATTTGAAGACGGTCTTCTTTTGACAGCACACTGATTATTAAACAGTATGTGCAAATGAACATTGAGATCTTTATTATTTACCTACTTTGCAGTTACTAATGAGGCAAATCTGTCCTGCTGAAGGCCAGAAAATATCTTATGTTTTCAGGGGCGGGAGATCTCCTCCTCTTTGACTGCTTTTTTTTTTTATTGCCGATGGACTAAGTTTGGCTTTGGCCTTTTGCGTCTGGATCTCACTAAACCCCACTGCATCACCCCAAGTACATCCACAGGATGTCAATCTCTGGGATTTACAACTGTTGAATTAACAATGGAAACCTACAAAACTATCGCAATACTTGACCTGGAGGGATTCCTTGCACTGATACTACACACACACACACAGACACAACACATGTACAAAATCTTACATGCGCACAAACATTTTCTCTCCCTCTCTGCATGCAGTGCCACACATACAAGGCACAAAGGTCAGGGAACATCATCCAATACTGAATGAGACACTGTTCAACATTTGACACTGTCTTTGTAGCTACACTGGATGACTTTGAAGGACACATTCACAAACAACCAGTTTTTTCTAATTAGTACTTTGTTCTTCACTGGATTTCATACTGATTTTTATAGGCTCCTCCTTCCTAAGTCATAATGCACGGATCTGAAACTGTGATGGCACCAGCCTCTTAATTCTTTGCTTTCTGTTCTTTCTATTGTTCCCTACTAACGTTCTGTACAGGCCAATGTGAGTGGATGAACAGGGAGGCGTCCTTGCTGTCAGCCAGTTTTCGATAGCTGGAATATGCCTGCGACAGTTTTTTAAGTAGGCTGTGACCCAAAACAAAGTCAAGGAAATTCTGTCAGGGTGTCAGATAAGGATTTTTGAGTCACCTAATTTACTGGATCTCAGTTTAAAATTCAAAGCAGCATCAGCTCAAACTCCTTCACCCCTCCTCTCCTGGCTGTTGTATGGATAGGAATTGTACAACTTAACTCTAGGAACCACCGCAGCTGTGTGTAAATCTGAATGTAGCCTGACATCGTTGTAGATTATAGGTCAGCATATATTTTTCTGTTGGTCTGTTTTCCTCTTTGTCCCTTTTTTGTGGGGGCAAGACAAATGGTTGAGTTTACTGTTTTCTAAGTCCCCCATGCTGTGAAAAATGAAGACAAACTACTGCACAGTGTTGGACAGTGTTGCAGCCTTGCAAAGCACCACTTGTTTTAAGAATGAGGGGGTGTATTGCTGGCCCAAAAGGCCTTTGTCAGTAATTCAGTAACACAAGTTACAGGGAGCAGACTGTTTCCTACCCTTCTGTTAAAGAGAGGGAGAAAGCCATTTGAGATGATGAAAGTTTTCTTCTAATCCTAACCACAAGGGCACCAATGACACTTAGGTGTCGTTCTAGTTCACGATAGCTTTCCATCTCATTTAGAATGTGATGATTGATTTGCAACACTGCTCCAGGTTCAGATATCTTTTCAGCCTACTCATGGTGTAGTGTAGGACCAGGCCACAGGGTAACCTGATCCCAGGTCTGCAGAAGTGCATTTCTCACCCGATAAAAAAAGGGCAATGTAAAGGTCATTTGGAGAGCAGAGAACGATGTCATGCCTGGTCCTGCTTTCTCTGCTTACACTGTGCTCTTTTGATTTATTATGCAATCACTTTCATTCTCTTTTTCTTTGGAGTGCTAATTTACAAAAGAGTAATTAGATTGAAAGAGATGGAAACATCAGGTGACGTTTTGGCTGATTGAGATGGGTAGCTGAAGTCTAAATCTTCAAAGTATTTCTGGTGGAAAAAAGCAAACAAACAAACAAACACCAGTGGATTTTTGTGGATTGTTGATGCTGTAGCCTGAATCCTAATTTTATTCCATGAATGGGGAAACCAAATTGTCACCAGTCACTAATGTTATGATTGAGAGAGAATAGACTATGGAGTGGACATGGATTAATCGTTATACATCAAATGTTAAGCGGGTTTTATTTAAATATGTAGTCCTTTTTAAGTAGATGTCCCACCTGCAACAGACTTTGTCTCTTCACTCAAAGTTGGTCCTTTGGGTACCTTGATTGTCACGCAGTAATGACATCAACCACAAATGCCACCATATTGCTACTTGGCCTCTGTTCTTTGTAATATTTTCCCAGACTGCTACTTTTCTCTTTTCTGTCTGATTGCAAATATGAGCCTTCATGTGATTATTTGCTGTGATGAAAAACACATTATGTTTCCTTTCTTTTTTTACCGTCTGTTTGTTTCACAGTGTGAAGTCTCTCCACTTTTCATATTTAATGAATAAAACTGTTTGCGCTGATAGATGAGTCCCTGACTCTTTGTCAACACATCTGCACAAAAATCCATGCATTTCAACCTCAGAGGCTTTGTGTTTGACAGCAAAACGAGATAGAGCCCTTCTTTCCTCAACACCCCTCCTTCAGCTTTCCACCCCCTCATCCTGGTGGCTTAAATCCCCAAGGAGTAGGCTAGTTGGGAGCGAGGGTGACAAACAGAGATGCTTTTGTTGATGTGTAGCATTTGGCGGCTTTTATTGTGGCGTTACACTCGGGAAGAGGCCTGCTTGGCTTGGGATTAATAGGTTATCAATACATTTTATTGATGGCTGGGATGACATCATGGATGTGTGTCATTGTCTGCTGTTGATGTCTTGTGAGGAAAAGATACATAGAGATGGGGACAGACAGCCAATATGATGACAAAGACGGGCAGCCGGTGCACAGCTGATGCATGTGGATGTGTGTGTGCTTTCTGAATATAAATGAAAGGGAGGGTCTCATCATTTCAAGAGGGTTGGATTGGAGGGGGGGGCACATGTTGCTAGAGAAAGCTTACATGTTGTTGTGGTGTGGGTGCGCTTGCATGTGTAGTGGGAGGAGGATTTGGTGCAGTGCGAATCCCCTTTGTAATGGTGCAGCAAACCCCCCTCCCTCTCCAGCTCTCTTCCTCTCTCTGTTTCCGCACGCTGAGGTTTATGTAAAAGCCTTACGTAAGACCATAACACTCACTTGCACCAGCCCACCAGATCAAAGCTGGTGATGCTGACAGTGAGAATGGTGTGCGTGTTGCTGTGCACGCAAAGGCATGTGTTGTCGGCTGGTCTCATCATTAATCTGCTGCCGCTCGGGCGCTAGATGTGGACACTCATGCTCATTGTGAACCATGTCTGTGTCTTTGTGTGTGTGTTTGTTTTGGTGCATAAATATGGTATCTGTGCACAACGGGGAGGACTTTGTTTGCATAGAACAGGAGAGTTTTTATACACCACTAAAGAGAGGGGAACAAGGGAGGGAGTGAGGAAGAAATGGATGAAAAAAGTGAGAGAATAACATTTATTGTGAGTATGAGTAAGGGTTTGTAAGATCTTCAAGTCTTAAATTAAGCTTTAAGCTAGCCTGCATAACTTTTATTGAACAGAAGCTACATGTAGCAACATTAAATCAGCATTTTAAAAATGATTAAAGCATTGTGTCAAATGTCACATAATCCTGCTACAGCAGTCTTTGTAAAGAACTAAAACATGACGCTGATATTTTTTGTCCGTATGTGATGTAATACTATTCAAGTTACAGAAACTGTTGTCACATAACAAAGCTATATTGTATGAATATTTAAAAGCTTTTACCAAACTTTAAATAAATATATATTTTTATTATATGAAAAATTATTAAATGGTTAAAATGCTAAAATGCTGAATTTTTTTTTTTCAGAAACAAGAGGAAGCTGAGCTTTCAAGTAATTAAAGAAGCCCTGCAGGATGACCTGACGGTGGTGGATTATAGTACTCACACTGAAAAACGAATTGAAGGTCACACTGATATCTGTATAAAAAAAATAATATTTTGATGACAGCCCTGAGCACCATTCAAACGCTGTACCCCACATTCTGCGTGGCAGCCTCTCTACAGTCGTTCCCATAGTAACTCCACTAGGTCAACCAATGAAAATAGGGGGCTGGGCAGGGAGGAGGATGGGAGAGTGTTTGGGGGGGTGCTTGTGCTGGAGGTTGCTGACATAGTGTGTAAGAGGTGTGACTGGAGCTGAGCTGGTGTAGTGTGACGCACACACACGCACATACACACTCATTAACCTACATGTTGAAATGCACATGGCAATATACTGTAGGGGCTTGAAGACAAGGAAAAATACAATGATAGAAATTTCATCCTCCAAACAGTGCTCCAAGTTTACGCATACATCCTCTTAATGCGTCACTTCCACTTTGTATCGCTGTTTTCACCTCTGCATCCTGATGGGAAGGCCCCCGCTACGGTCACCAGCACTACCACCACTCCTCCTCCTTCTTGTCAATAATTCACCAGACAAGCTTTAGACCCTGTGAATGAGCGGCACACCGTGAAGGAATGAGGGCACAGCACAGTATGATGTTTTCGTCCTGTAGAAAGTCAAACATGTATATCTAGCCTGCCAGCCCAAAAGGATGAATGAACATGTGTTCCTCCACGGAAACATATTCTGACTTTGATATAACAAAATATATAATTAAGTTCCGAACTGAATGGGAGCTTGTAAGCAGAAAAATAGAATTATGAATCACAAGATGAGCGATGACTGAAATTTCCTTTAAGAACACAAGGTCAGGAAAGTGAGATCTGATTACACATGATAAAGATACACAGAACAAAGGCTTGTATTTAGTGCACAATATTAGATTAAAATTTCATTTAACTGAATTTGCCCTGAAACTTTTGTAAGCTGCACAAATGATGTGTATTTTGATTTCCCAAACACACACAGAGAAACACTGATGAAAAATTAATTGGGAGGTTGGTCAGGCTGGAGAGCACACCACATACTGTATGTATGGTTGCGTTTTTGAGTATGTGTAGTCTGGGCAGAGGGCTTTGGTATGCTCTTTCTCAAGAGTCTCCTTTGTGATTTGGCTGTCAGACGATGTTTATTTAACCCCTGAGGCCTCTTACTTTATCTGCTACCAGGAAAGTAATCTGCATTGTGGGAGCAATATAAACCGGTCAAACAATCTGTACAATTGAAAAGGATTTGAAGACTGCAGTCAAACCTGTCACTCCAGCTCTTTGGGACCCTAAGGCAGAGGAATTTTATTCTCATCTGAGTCACATGAGATAATGACTGACCAAATATCATGGTAAATAAGAATTTTATTTTCTCACTGAGAGTGACTTTGATGTTATGGAAACTAAAACTGGAACCTGAAAACTGAACTGAAAATGAATTTTAAAGTCTGGTATTTCAGAAATTAAGAAAGATCTGTTCTATTTACACTGAGTACAGAAGAATCTGATGCATGCCTACTATATTACTGAAAGAGTAACATAAAAAGCTTTCTTGCGTGGTCTGATATAATGGTGAAACATTGTTGTCTGTACCAGAAGAGAGAAGAACTAGATATGCTGAATATAGTGAGATGGTAATGAATATTTGTTTGTGATATTCCAGCTTTGAGGCACAGTTCCACTGAAAAACCTCACAAACACTTGTCATGTGTTCATAGTGTGCTTAACTATTTGCTTATTACTTTGGATGTTCACAGGAAAGATTTGATGGGGAACATAGCAACCATGCGTCTTCTGAGTTTCCGGAATACACCTTTGAGCACAACTGAATCATCACATTAGTTTGGACTTGTCAGAATATTATTTTATTTGAAAATTCCACAAATAACTCCAATCCTCAAACAGAAAAAACAAAATGTCAACCATTTCATCACTGGCACAAAAACCAGGACGGTCAGATGTCAAAAAATAATAATATTAACTATTCTCTGGCGATAAAGGCACACCCTTTTCACCATGGTCCCATGGTCTCAGTTGGCATTAGAAACAGTAATGTCAAGTGCAAAAACAATAGAAGTTGATTACCTCATTGGTCACACAGATGTGCATACACACAGTTGCTCACTTATATGCAGCTCCATTTCCTTTGGTTTGAGTCTTGAGACTGAAACACCAATGAATGAATAATTAACAACACTCCCACATCCTTATTCAGCTTGGTGGAGCCTGAACATCCACAGTGATAAAAGTGTACAGTCTTTCCCTCGTTATGTCCTTGACTGTGTATTCAAGGCTATGAATACCGTCTGTATCCATAGTCCACTGAGTTTGGCCCAGTTTACGAGGATTCTTTGGATTAGCATGATTGTGCAAGTCTCTGTTATGTTTGATCATCTTGAATCTTCCCACCTCCATGTCTGGTCGAGAAATAGACATTCCACTGAATTTAATTCGGTTAAAGATGTCATCGTCCTCACCACCCCAGCCCCAGTATGTGTTCGAGAAGCCATTAATCTTCAAGTATTGTTCCTTGGACAATGCAGA
>JAOXYL010000055.1:7613516-7627235 GCA_028564955.1 Terapon puta
CTACATCAGAGAAGATGAAACACTCATAATCATAGTCCTTCACTGCTTCAGCATAGCCTATATTCATCAGTTTAGCCCGGTTGAACACGCCCAACCCGTCCTGGTTGATGATATACACACCATAGTCCAGCTGCTGTCGAATCAACATAGGATGGAGGTAAAACAGCCAGTGCTTCAGGTGCTCATGGCGATTTCTGAATGGAATGATGATCGCCACCTAAACAGGTGAAAAGAGCAAGTTTGCTTTAACGTAAGTGTAGAGAATTGGTAAGACTTTGGTGTTTTTTTCCCTGAAACATCACTTCTTTAGCAGGAAATTATGAATCCTGCTCTGGTTGTATGTTTTTTAAAGTTCACATGGTGCTTTGAGGCAGAATTTAAAAAAAAGTTTAGACCTCTAAGTGCAGTCTTTGTTTTCACCTCCAAGACCGTTCTGGTGTTTTATCAAATTTCCTCCAAAAACAAACTAAAATAAAATTCAATAAAAAAAATCCTAAAATCCTAAATCACATTTGTTATTGTAAATGTGTAACACCTAAATAAAATTAAATGTAAATACAAAAAACCCTACCACCTTAACATAAGTCATCATTGTTTTGAGTCATGATACAAATATTACTGCATGTAATAATCATAGTGATAATAACAACAATAATAATAATGGTAACAGTAACAATAACAATAATAATAATCTGTTTTATTTAGATTCTAAGTATTTAATGTAATGAAAAACTGTTCCAAATCTGTCAGTTATTGTGTTATCAGTATTTTTATTGATTTGGTTAATTCTTTTATTTGTCCTTCCATTCATTCACTTACCTTCTGTCGGGAGACACAGTCTGGTGGCTTGTACCGTCCCCCCTCCTGAAGTTTAGATCTGACTGCATAACTCACATCATCGAACATCCGTTGAGAGTCAAACTCCACGTTGAAAGGTCCCACAAGATTTGGAGGGGTTTCAGGGCAGAGTCCCAAAGTCTTGTTTGTAGGGGCTTGCATCTCTTGGTTGGCCTTTAGGTCATCAGTATCGATATTCCACAGTTCTTGCATACTGTCGTTGTTTCCATTTGCCACATAATATGGCTTGATAATATAAGTGTTGCTCTTGCTGAAGAACAGAACCATAATTTCACATGCCAAACCACACAAAGCCAAAAGGGCGATGACCTGAAACAGTTTTTTCATCATGTTAAATTCTGATGTTGAGTAGGCTCCCAAAGTCTTGTTTTTTTGGCTTGTGTGTGATGCTGCTCCTGCTAATGCTACCTGCATTTTAAAGGTTTTTGCAAAGGTGTTCCAAACACGAGAGCAACCGCACAGGTTTCTTTTACCTCTTAAGCAGACTTCTTAGCCCCTTCTACTTTCTCATTTTTTAAAAATCCAAGAGTCCCTTCCACGCCTCCTCTCTTCTTGTCTTTGTCCCTCCCACCTGAGATGCTTATGGGGAACACAAGGAAGAGAGACAAGTGGAGATGAGTTGAGGCAACAGGTATTTAGGAAATGAGGAATCAGACCATTTTTGGAGCCATCATTTAAAGCAATGTCATACACACACATATAAATATTTATGTGTGTATATATGTCAATATATAGTTGAGGTGACAGACATATTGTAACTGAGTTATCTGAGTTTATTTTAATTTTAAAGCAATGTTAATTTGATATGACATGTGGCACAGCTGCATCATTTACCCAATGTTAATGCAGACAGTGAAATGTATTCATCTGATTAATACTCATCCACCAGTATAACTGATGAACGAACATGCTGTGAGGCAAAAAATCTGACTTTTGAACCAAGACTGGAAAAGCCAAAGAAGAAACAAGACCTGTAAAACAACCTGCAGATTTAAAAAGGGATTTGAAAACTGTCATCTAACAGGTCACTCCAGCTCTTTAGGACCCTGAGGCAGAAGAGCTGAGTTGAGATCTGAAAAACACATCTGTAATTTGTTTTACAAGATATAGGACAGTAAGATAAATAAAAATAGTTAGATCAGTTCATAATTGCATTACATCTATTTGTATGTCATTATGTTCAATGAGGATAAAAAATATTCCAAATTTTATCTTTAGAGTAAAGTGAACATTCCGTTCAGCCACTGGAGCATGTTTAAATAAGTTACCTCCCTCTACTTGAAAGAAAACATTTCATACCTCTCTTGAAAAAACAAATGGCAAATACTTAGGACCTTCACTCAAAGTGGGTCACAGGGCAATCTCAGTTGAGCCCCTAGATCTGTCTCGTTACCTCCACTAGCTACCTGTCTATCTTCCGCACCATCCCTTCTCCATCCAGTACCATCACCTTTCTCCTGAAAAACCATACCAATTCACAAAATCCAAACTTGATAAGATTTGGAAAATGTTTGGAATGTTTTTTTTACACATTTCTGTGGAACATAATGGCAATAATCTGTGTTAATTGTAGTTTTCTGCATTGAGTGTTCACATACTGTTTGTGTGTTGTTCATCTTACTGTCCTCTCTATAGTTTCCACACCTCAACTCAGCTTTTCTGCCTCAGGGTCTCAAAGAGCTGAAGTAACCTGTTAGACCACAGTTTTCGAATCCCTTTTTAAATCTGCAGGTAGTTTTACTGGTCTTGTTTCTTCTTTGGTTTCTGCAAGATTTGTTTTGAAGGTCAGAATAGTGTCTGCGTCTGCATTAACATTGGGCAAATGATGCAGCTGGGCCACATGATCTATCTAATTGGCACTGCTTTGAAATAACTGCTCTAAGGCTCAAAGAACGTAAACGTCTGTTACCTCAACTCATCTATCTTCCTTGTCTCTTCCACCCGCATCTCATGTAGGCATGTAGGTATTTGTTATTTTTTATTTTGTAACCTAAATAAAAACACCAATCAGATCAAGCAAGTCAGACAGAGGTTTTTTTCCACACTGGAACACAACAGAATTACATCATCTGCATAAAGAACTATTCTTTGTTCTCTATTCTCTATTTCTATTATGTTGATCTTTTCACAGATTGTCATGTCTGAGTGCTCAATACGCAGAGTATGGGAAACAAGTTGTCTTGTTCTTTTATTGAGTGTAAAAACTGACTTGACCTAAACCTGTTAAACTCTCAAATTAAGATTTTTCTCCAATTTTCACCAATAAATTAAGTTAGGAGAAACCATGGAAATATAAGGTATTTTCTCCTGTATCAGTTCTTTTTAGAATTTCAAATAAGTTCTGTCATTTTATTCTGTCAAATGCCCTCTCTACATTCAACGACAAGATACCACTGATTGGGCTGCCAGATATTTAAAGGTGCATGTTAAGCGCTCTCTTCTCTAAGCCTTGTCTACCCTGTACAAACCCATTGTGGTTAGAGAGAGGCAATTTTGATCAAGTTTGCAGCTTACCTAGATTCTTATCTAGTACATAAAATGTTGTGGCTGTTAAGAAGAGGGATCTGTCTGTAAGACCTTTGTGGTTTTCCAGGTTTAATAGTAGTATTTTAGTATGAGTAGTAAATTATTTAAAGTTTTAAGTGATTCTTGAGAAATGTCAAGCAAATATGGCATTAGTTTAGTAGAAATATGTACATATTTCTGTTGGAACTTCATTAGGTTTCCTTTTTCTAAAGCTGGATTCAGTGTCAGACAGCTCCTGGATCAAAAGATTAAGCTCTTATCAGTTCTAATTCAGAGGTGTACAATCTATGGTAGAAGTCTAGAAAGGTGGTTATGGTGTGGCGTTCTCAAGTGGTATTTCTTTTGGGTCAGAGGTTATCACCCCCTTGTCTGTTTGAATTGTGTTTATTGCCTTCTGTACATGTTTAATACATTTAAGTGGTCCACCATCCTTTTCACCTTGCTCATAATAGTACTGCCTTAAAGTATGTAAGGTAGGTAACTAACTGGGTTTTTTGTCATATTTGACAGTAGTGCATGAGACAGATGATATGTCATGAGATAAGATGGCAGAGCCTCAATAATTCAAGTGAGCTAAATTGATTAATAAATTAATTTAGTAAAATAATCAAACAGTTTATAATTAACAATTAGTTTATATGCAGAGATGCATTTTGGCAAATACAGTGTGGTAAACTTATTTAATAAGGCCATCATCATATTGGTTTGGCTGTAGCTCAGGGCTGAAAAAAAACAAACAAGCCATGTGCATTGCAACATCTGGTGGCCACAGTTGCAGGGCTTTGTTCTTTGTTGATTGACAGGGATTCCTGCCAACATGTTGAATATATCTGCCTATATATGCCCTTATATTTTTATATCTTATATGATATAAGAGCACTAGATACAGCCCTAGACATCCTGGAGAATTACAGTTGTTGATTTGCAAACTTTAAAGATAAATGAATGCCTCAACATTATTGGGAGCAATATTGAAATTCAAATCATGATGTTTGGCGATTTGTATGGATTAGTATGGATTAGGGTGTCTGAACAGTAATCCCTCGCTATATTGCACTTCAACTTTTGCGTCGTCACTCTATCATGGCTGTTATCTAAATATATATATTTTTAGATACTGCGCCCAGTATACATCCATGGGATGTATTCTGGGCGCTGACTGGCTCTGCGAAGGAGAGTAGCATTAGATTCCACTTTACGTTAGCCAGCATTTTGTCTTGCTCAATCAGCATCAACATGTTCCACTGCGTAAGGCGCTGCTCTTTTGTGCTAATCTTTGGGCTTTTTGTGCAGAGTCAAGCCTTTTGTTATGCCTCCAAAGGAACATTATTTAACAAAACATTATGTATACTGTGTGGTACACACATTTTATATTACATTCCTCACAATATTTCTAATATTACTCAGCAAGTAAAACAAGCGTTTTACTATATATTACAGTAAATATCAAATTATTTTTGGTTGAAATTTGTATTATTACAATGTGTTTAAAAACCGTATTACGTATAAAATAAAACTCTTCAGTGATATACAATATGTATATTTGTGCATAGTATGTAAACAGTGTGTTTACTATTACTACTACTACTACTTTATACTTTATAACTCTGTGGGAAATGTTTATAAGAGTGTGGGAGGGTTTTAAAAGGCATTAAAAAATGAGCATATAAACATGTGGTTTCTACTTAAGGGATTTTCACCTTTTTCGTGGTGAATACTGCCATGATCGAGGAGGGATCACTGTACTAACTGTAAAGTTTATTCACACCATATAATGCCAGTGTTAGAGCTCTACCTTGTGGAATATTTCAATATAGCATATTAGTCTCTCATGATCATTTTTGCAGTTTTTCAATGTTGATGTAGGCCTGCAGCTTCTGATGGAAGAAAGTTCACGTGTCACATGACTCCGCCAGTTGTTAGGCGTGCGCTGTGCTTTACATATCACCTTGCAGAACTTAACACACCATAGTGATGATTTCAACTGCAACTGATACTGAGAACTTTTTCAATTGTTTTAGGGATAGTGAAATACCAGTAAAGTTGAAAACTATATCTGTTGAGTGCAGAGAAATGGTAAATAATGTTTGTTAGGGAGTCTGAATGCAGTGGGAAAGAAAGAGTTCTTCTGCCTTGACTTCCTGCATTTAACAATTCTGTGGTCACTAAGACTCTGCGGTGGTTGAGAGGGCAGGGCAGTCTTGGTGATCCTTTCAGCAGTTTCACCACTCTCTGCAGGCGCTTGTGGTCTATAGCGGTAGTGCTACCATACCGCCATGAATGCAGCTGGTCAAGATCAAGATCTCCTTTGTCTCGTCTGTGTTTAGGGTGTGGCTGTTGTCCATGCACCATGATACCAGACTGGCCACCTCCCTCCTGAAAACCAATTTGTCCCCAGTGCCAGTGATATGTCATATCACTGCGGTGTCATCTGGAAACTTTAGGACGATGTTGTCCTTGTGGGAGATGACACAGTAGTGGGTAAATGTTGGGGCTGAGGACACATCCCTGTTTGTAATAATTCTGGCAGTTACTTACCAATCCTGACAGACTGGGATCTGCCAGTCAGAAAGTCTAGGAGCCAGTCACAGAGGGTGGGGTGAAGGTCAATTGACAGTTTATGGATGAGTTTGTGGGGGATGACCATGTTGAAAGTGGAGCTGTCGTCAACAAAGACAGCTCCACTTTCAACATGGTCATCCCCTGATGTAGGAGTCTTTATTTTCCAGGTGGGAGAGGGAATAATGGAGGGCAGCGGCCATAGCATGTGTGGTGGTCCTGTTGGGCCAGTATGCACACTGCAGCGTGTCCAAGGTGTCTGGTATGCTGCTCTAAATGTGGGCTAGCACCACTCTCTCAAAACATTTCATGATGACTGGAGTGAGTGCTACTGGCCTGGAATCATTCATGCACCCACCTCTAATTGGCATTCCAATGGCCTAATTTATTTTCAAGATCGGCCTTTCAAATTTGCCACCTCATTTCTTGGCCAGTTTTTGACATTTCCTTGATGAGATACAGCTCCTTTACTGGTTACAAGGAAAACATAAAGATGACATGAAATGTCACAGTTTTGTATATAAAATGAACCTGGCATTTAGCAGGCACTATGTAAATCTGTGCTGATGAGGTTGATGGCCAATAGGTAAAATCATGAGCCCATGGAACCTAAGCAAAATATACCTGATCTGTTCTAACATTTTAATTTATTTTCAGTCCAAGTGTGCACCAAAGTGAAATAAAATATGATTAATTAATTTAACAAAATTTCAACAGTTTTCCACCTATTATCTACTATTACTGTAAAAGAAGATGTGGTTTGATTTTGAATGATCAGATTACTGCGTTCAGGCATATACACAAACTTTCAGCATTTCTCCATGTCATATGTTGTTAGATCTGTTGAGTGTCATGTCTGTCATGTTTCTGTTTCCTGTTCTGGCGTGTCTCATTTTGAAATCATTAACTTTCCTCTTGTTTCAGGCCCCTTAACTTCCTCCCATTGTGTGTGTGTGTCTCAACCGCTGTGATTGTCTGCTCCGCCCTGATCATTTCCATCTGCCTCGCATGACTTAATGTATGTATAGTCTGTGTCCTCCCTCATCTCATTGTCAGATCGTTGATGTTTCTATGTCTCATGTTCATGTCTGCGTGTCACTGTATTGAAGAATGATTCCGCCACCAAGCTTCAAGGAAAAGATCTTTTGTCACATGTAAGAACTCTTTATTAAAAACACATTGAAAAGACCTTAAACCTGTGTCTGTCTGCTTTTGGGTCCTGAACAATGGGGGAACCAGGTGTGACACTGGCAAGGACAAACTAAGAAATGTACATGTACCAGTATACACTACAAACAAAACTGAGTGTAATTCCCAAAGTGGAATACAAATATCGACCCCAAAATGAACACATCCTGAAGCGCCTCTTATTTTACCTGTTATCAGGAGAGTAACCTGCATGGCAGGAAGAAGAAAAACCAGTCAAACAATCTGTACAATTGAAAAGGATTTGAAACATGTAGGCAAACAGGTCACTCCAGCTCTTTGGGACCCTGAGACAGAAGAGGCAAATGCTTCTTTATTCTCTTCTGAGTTGATTATTACAGACCACGTGTCATGGTAAAGAAGTCTTTTTAGTTTCTCATTGAGATTAACTTTGATTACTTTAAAAGTCTGGTATTTCAGAACATAAGAAAGATCTGACCTATTTACACTGAGAACAGAAGAATCTGATGCATACTTTTTATATTACAGAAAGAGTGTTGATGCTTTCCTGCGTGGTCTGATACGATTAAAGACAATAACAACGGAAGCTCTCATCACACTGAGGACTTTTTGAATGATGGTGAAACATTGTTGTCTATACCAGAAGAGAGAAGAACTAGATATGCTGAATATCAAGAGATGGTAAATAATATTTGTGATATCCCAGCTTTGAGGCACAAAACTCACAAACACTTGTCCCGTGTTCATAGTGTGCTTAACTATTAATTGAATATTATATATAGTAAAACCAACCCTCAAAAACAATAAAAAAAAACAAAAAAACAAAACATCAACCAGTACATCACTGGCAAAAAATGAATGTCCCCTTTGTTATTCTTGACCCAGGATGGTCAGAAGTAAAAAAATAATAATGTTAACTATTCTCTAGAGACAAGCGCACACCCTTTTCACCATGGTCCCATGGTCTCAGTTGGCATTAGAAACAGTAATGTCATGTTCAAAAACAATAGAAGTTGATTACCTCATTGGTCACACAGATGTGCATACACACAGTAGCTCACTTATATGCAGCTCCATTTCCTTTGGTTTGAATCTTTAGACTGAAACACCAATAAATGAATAATCAACAACACTCCTACATCCTTATTCAGCTTGGTGGAGCCTGAACATCCACAGTGATAAAAGTATATAGTCTTTCCCTCGTAATGTCCTTGACTGTGTATTTAAGGCTATTAATACCGTCTGTATCCATAGCCCACTGGGTTTGACCCAGTTTGTCACGATTCTTTGGATTACGCTCATTGTGCAAGTCTCTGTTATGTTTGATCATCCTGAATCTTCCCACCTCCATGTCTGGTCGAGAAATAGACATTCCACTGAATTTAATTCGGTTAAAGATGTCGTCGTCCTCACCACCCCAGCCCCAGTATGTGTTCGAGAAGCCATTAATCTTCAAGTATTGTTCCTTGGACAATGCAGAAACCCCACCAAAGATGGTTTGGTAGGGTAAACGGAAGTTAAATTTGTCAACAGCCACAGACAAGTGTCGGGGACTGTCAGAACACCTATAGAGGTTTCGGTCATCCATAGGAATTAGATCTACATCAGAGAAGATGAAACACTCATAATCATAGTCCTTCACTGCTTCAGCATAGCCTATATTCATCAGTTTAGCCTTGTTAAACATTCCGTCTCCGTCCTGGTTGATGACATATACACCATAGTCCAGCTGCTGTCGAATCAATATAGGATGGAGGTAAAACAGCCAATGCTTCAGGTGCTCATGACGATTTCTGAATGGGATGATGATCGCCACCTAAACAGGTGAAAAGAGCAAGTTTTACAGAGAATGTAGAGAATCGGTCCGGCATTTTACTGAAGTTGCTGGTTGGGCACAAGTAAACTTTTTTTTAAAAGTGAGTTCACATGGTGCTTTGAGGTTTAAGTAGCCCTCTCTCTCTGTTTTAATTTTTGAGACCATTTCATTTTTTATTATTAAAATAGATTTAATTGAGGAAACCTAAAAAAAAAAAAGTGTACCACAATAAATTAAATGTCAAATACACAAACTACTGTAAGACTGTTGATGTTGCTGCTGCTATAACTTTGGTCACAGTGGGTTTCTTATTTAACTTATCTAATATGATTTAAGACAGTTACAACAAAGGCCTTACATAACATGTTGTACACATCATTCACCCCCGAAATATCCAAATTATAAATGACATCCAGGATTTTTCTCATTGTTAGAGGGACAGTGAAACATTATGTTTAATACCAGTAAAGAGAAAAACTAGATGTTACGGATGATACAAAGAGATGGTAAAGGATGTTTGTTAAACCCATCCGTTTTGAAGAAAACGTACAAACATACAAATTCCCACAAACTCAACATAACTTATTTTTAAGACAAGCAGTACCAAAACTCATGGCAACAATATACTTAAGTTTAATTGTTGAATTAGTTATATTAGTAACATTACACAAAAAATGTACTGTATACAAAATACATTCATTTTAGTTATGTTAAGTATCATGCAAATATGTCAATTATTTTGTAACCTATATTTTCATTGATCATTCTGTTTATCGATTTATTTGATTATCCATTTTCTCTTAAAATATGTATCATCATGCACCCACTTACTTTCTGTTGAGAGACACAGTGTGATGGCTTGTACCGTCCTCCCTCTTGAAGATAAGAACCAACCGCATTACTCACATCTTCCAATGTCCGTTCAGAATTAAACTCCACATGAAGAGGTCCCACGAGACTTGGAGGGTTGTCAGGGCAGGGTCCCAAAGTCTTGTTTGTCTGGGTTTGTGTCTGAGACTTCTCTTGGCTGGATTGTGGGACTTCTGCCTTCATTTTCCACAGCTTTTGTAGATCTTCAGGCATCATCCAGGACAGGATCTCTTTTCTATTTCCCACATAATATGATTTGCGAACAGACGTGCTGCCTTGGCTGGAGAACAAAAGCACCACATAACATACCAGAAAAAGCAAAAGAAAGAGGACCACAACAGGTTTTTTCAGCATGGTTGCTACTGCCGATGTTGAGTATAGTGTACTCAACAGTTCTCCTCCAGCTCTGTTGCTTATATTCATATAGCACAGGATATACATCCTTGTGGAACAAACCAGTAAATCCAGTAAAGCTGCTGATAGTTTAAAAAAGGGATTTGACAGCTGTAATGTAAAGGTCACTCTAGCTGACATCTAAGTTCTGATTACATTTGAACCTGTTTAGAATCCAATTATGTCCACAATCACACCAAATATTATTGTAATGGTACATCTGTATTCAAAATGCACCAATTACATTAAAACATTATAATCAACATACCTGTGCTTAAGTGATTAGAGAAAATGAATGGATTCAACCTTCAACTGACAGAAATGACAATGTAAAGCCCTAAGAAGAAGAACAAAGGAATAGTTACAGATGGGATCATTTCTGATGACTACATAATCGAACATTACAATTTTTGACAACAATCTGAGCATTCTCTGGTCTTACCTTTCTGTCTCAAACACAGACATGCATCCTGATCAGAGTTAATTCTTTTGTTCATTCATTCATTCCTGCTTTGTCCTGCCACAGGGTGCCTATCTCAGCTACTTTCAGGCGAGAGGCGGGGTACATCCTGGATTGGTCGCCAGTCACAGGGCTGACACAGAGACAGACAACCACTTCACACCTAAAGGCAATTTAAAGTCAATTAACCTAACCTGCATGTCTTTGGATTACCTGGAGTACCCAGAGAGAACCCACGCAGGCATGCAGGCACATGCAAACACTACAGAGAAGGGAGTCTGCCTCAACTGAGGATTGAACCCAGAACCCTCTTGCTGCGAGGAAACAGTGCTAACCACTAGATATGTGCAACTATTGGTGGGAATCTCTTGACAGATCAAGATACAGCTTCTCCTAGCAGTCTAATTAAGACAAATCACTCACATTAACCATGGTCACCTTTATTCCTTGCAAGCACAAATGCAACAATGACAAACCATGCACATTTTTATGGGCTTTTGTTTCAACAATTAACATAGTTCACATATGACCATGCACTCAAGCTGAGCGTGAAGCAGCTGGGGTGAGAATCAGCACCTCTGAGGCCACTGTTCTCAACTGGAAAAAAGTGGCTTGCCCTCTCTGGCTCAAATGTGGGAAATTTAAGTGTCTCAGGGTGAGGGAAAGATGGAGCATGCGATTGACAGATTGGTGCAGCCTCAGGAGTTATGCAGTCGGTGTACAGGACTGTTGTAGTGAAGAAGGAGCTAAGTTGAAAGGCGAAGCTCTTGATTTAGCAGTCAGTCTACGCTCCCACTCTCACTTGTGGTCATGAACTTTAGGTAATGACAGAAAGGATAAGATCTTAGATACAAGCAGCCATAATGAGTTTTCTCTGCAGGGTGGTTGGGCGCTCCACTGGAGATAGGGTGAGAGGCTCAATCACTTGGAAGGAGCTCATAGTAGAGCCGCCCCTTCACATCAAGAGGAGTTAGCTGAGGTGACAAGGGCATCTATTTTGGATGCCCCCTGGACCACTCTCTAGGGAGGCCAGGCATGTCCTATTGGGACGTGGTCCTTGGGAAGACCCAGGTTACACTGGAGAGACGATGTCTCTCAGCTGACCTAGGAATGCCTCTGAATAACCTTGGAAGAGCAGGAGGAAGTGTCTGGGGTGAGGGAAGTCTGGGAATCTCTGCTTAGACTTGGTCCTGGAACGGAGGAAGATGGATGGATGGATGGAAGAAAACATAAAGATAGCATTAAATTTCATGGTTTTGTATGCAAAATGAAATTGGCATTTAGCAGGCACTGTGTTAATCTATGAGGTTGATGGACCTGTTACGAGGAGAGTAACCTGCATGACAGGAGAAAAAAAACAGTCAAACAATCTGTAGAATTTAAAAGGATTTGAAGACTGTAGTCAAACAGGTCACTCTAGCTCTTTGAGACCCTGAGGCAGAAGAGACAAATGCCTCTTTATTCTCGTCTGAGGTGCAAGAGATTATTACAGACCAAATGTCAGGGTAAAGTCTTTTTAATTTCTCATTGAGAGTGACTTTGCTGTTATTGAAACTAAGATTGGAAACAGAAAACAGAACTGGAAATGAATTTAAAAGGCTGGTATTTCAGAAAATAAGAATAACTGGGAGACAATTGACCTGTGTACATTGAGTACGCAAGAATCTGATATGCGCTTTATATATTACTGAAAGAATGTTGATGCCTCTCCTGTGTAGTTTGATATGATTAAAGACAATAACAACGGAAGACTTCATCACAACTTGTAGTGAAAACCCCCCAGTAAAATTACAATTAATACTGTGGACTTTTTGAATGATGGTGAAACATTGTTGTCTATACCAGTAGAGAGAAGAACTAGATATGCTGAATATAGTGAGATGGTAATTAATATTTGTTTGTGATATTCCAGCTTTGAGGCACAGTTCCACTGAAAAAAACTCACAAACACTCATTCATAGTGTGCTTATTTATTTGCTTACTTTGGATGTTCACAGGGAAGATTTGAGGTGGACGATAGAAGCCATGCATTTCATTACAGTCTTCTGAGTTTCACTTTTGAAAACAGTGTTGAATTATCATATTACTTTGGACTACTACTTTATTACAAAATACCACAAATGACAAAAAATATAACCATCTCTCATATGGAAAAAACACATCAACCAGTGCATTAGTGGCACAAAAATGAATGTTCCCTTTGTCGTTCTTGACCCAGGACAGCCAAGAGTCACAAAGTGATAATATTCTAGTTTAATATAGTTAAATATTTTCTTGAGCCAAAGGAATTGTCACCATGGTCCACAGTCACAGTGGGCAATAGACAGTAATGTCAGGTACAATAAAAATTAAGTTGTTATTGCATTGTACAGTGAAAACAAATCAAAGAAAGAAATTTGCAAA
Organism: Terapon puta; assembly: GCA_028564955.1. NCBI lineage: Eukaryota > Metazoa > Chordata > Actinopteri > Centrarchiformes > Terapontidae > Terapon > Terapon puta. The sequence goes on from JAOXYL010000055.1 coordinate 7,626,569, forward strand.
TAAAATATATAACCCATTCACCACCCCATTGGCCAACCAATGTTATATTTGCCCTTGCAACAGACAAAAATCCATTTGATTTTAACTATCCCTGTTTTATGACATATGCTAACCAACCAAACCAACACATTTTGACATGTCTTCTCCATGACTAGACTGCTCATTCATGCAATGATTGCCACTCAGGGGTTGTGCCGAAGCAACTGAGAAAACTGGAAAACATCTCTGTGCTATATATTCATAAAGTTTACATTCATTATGAACATAGACACACACAAACATACTCAGCCACTCTAAGTTTGAATCTTGAGACTGAAACAACAATAGATGAATTGTCAACAACACTCCCACATCCTTGTTCAGCTTTGTGGAGCCTGAACATCCACAGTGATAAAAGTGTACAGTCTGTCCTTCACAATCTTCTTGACTGTGTATTCAAGGCTATTAATCCCATCTTTATCCATAGTCCCTTTGGTTTGGCGCAATTTTTCAAGACTCTTTGGATTAGCATCATTGTGCAAGTCTCTGTTATGTTTGATCATCCTGAATCTTCCCACGACCATGTTCGGTCGAGAAATGGACATCCTACGGAATTTAATTCGGTTAAAGATGTCGTCGTCCTCACCACCCCAGCCCCAGTATGTGTTCGAGAAGCCATTAATCTTCA
>JAOXYL010000055.1:7638445-7663445 GCA_028564955.1 Terapon puta
TTCCATTTACAACTCTCCTAGAAATTTAGGTTAAATGCCTTGCTCAAGAGCAGTATCCTTCCACTCTCCTGCCCAGGTATCTGATCAAGCACTTTTTTGGTCACAAGTATGCCACTTGTCCATTTGTGGTGTTTAAGAGAAAACTGAGTTGGCAACTTCACTTCAAAAGTTGGGGGAACATCAGCCCCTAAAGTCACAGGGCTGGGGGTGAAATCCTAGGGAAGGGAAACCGACAAGCCCCAGCATCCGCTCCCCTTATCATCCATCACTCTCGTTTTCTACGTGACGTGAAGCCGGCGTTCTCCCAATAGGCCCTAGGGCGATATGTCAGTAGCAAGTGGAGAACGAAGGAGAAGCGCTCAATTAGGGCCCACTGACGTATGGTCTTCCCGCCTAACTACCTCCTTCTCCCATCCCTGATAGGTTGCTCTGTAGAGGCTCACTTTCCTTCACTTGTTCGCTCAGTCACACGCTCGCTACCTCGAACACCCACACACCAGCTGTCTTGCTGTCTCACGCGCTCGTTCACTCATTTCCCTCTTCATTAGTGCAGGTCCTTTCTGTCTCAGGTAGATAGACTTGTTCTCTCATTTATTCGGCTGCCACCATTTTAAAGCATGGTCCTCCCTATTCTGCCCTGCTGGATGAATAAATCTATTCAACAACACTGTCAGTCAATGTGAATTTGACATAATAGTTGCTGTTTATGCTAGTGTACAAATAACATGGGTTAGATGTTTTCCTCATTGCAGGTCAGATGAAAAGTTTCATTGTATGCAAAGACAGAGGTTAAAGGGAGTCCTTAATATAATAATAAATGGGGTAAATAAATCCTTCTGAATGAAATACCAAACATGCTGGGTTAAGTGTCCTCAGTATGGTGAAAAATCTCATTTCAGGTCTTACTGCTGTTAAAGAATTGAAGTTGTTCCTCAGGTACTGCCCACTGCAACTAAATAATTTGCGAAAACAAAAGTGTGATATTTTTTAAGCATTTGCCAAATGACTTCACAGAATCTAAGTAAGCCTAACAATACCAAGTAACTCTCTATATTTTTGCAGTATAACAGAGTTTTTAACCCTGGTGTCTTTTGGAACAGTCCCAGTACTGAAAGCAATGAATGCATGTCAACAGCGTTCATGTAATTACTCTCACCGCCACAAGGGGAGGCAAAAGTTCCACCCTCCAGTGTTAGCATAATTTCTTTGCTAGGACCAGTTAAATGTTGCTCACCAGGAATATAATCCCCAGAAAAAGATGACATGTTGCTGCTTCTCCTTTAGTTTTAAATGGCTCAAGCACACAAAATAGCTACGTGATAATTACTGAGCTTTAGCAGTGCCCAGTTGGCATATTTTCTTATCTGTTCACAGAGTCAGGCATGTTGTTTATTCATTTCCAGTCCTTGTGCTAAGCTAAGCTAGAATGATTTCACATCTAATTGTCTCTTCTAGTCTCTTTTAACTGAAGCCAAGAGAAGCCATCACCATATCTCAAAGTCAGAGGGTTTTTGAATAGGTTTTTGCATAGATGCAAATAGTAGATATGCGAAGAGTAGATGCAAACAGATAGCTTTGAGGGTAATGTATTCTCATGTCAGAAAATAATCCCTCATGAATTCTGAGGCCTTTCCATACGTTTAAAGAGATGATTGGTAAAAAGTAGCTAAATATGACCACGGGGAGGCAGCTACAGGCAAATGTTAGCTTTTTACTCCTGCTCATCACATTGGCACTCCACAAATCATTAGTTAAGACCAGCTTGCAGAACAAAGCTTGTAAGTATTTTTGTATTTGTTTGCCACAAATCTTATTTTGATCAAATCATCGTACTTCGATATTGTACAGACATAACGTTTCAAGAACTAGAACTACTCCTTAAAATGGAGTAATTTACAATAACTGAACAAAAATAGAAACCTAATTGCAAATATTTCCAACATAAAGCACGGAGCTCCTGAATTACAATAATATTTGGCCTAAAAAACTGAATTTGCCTACCTGCATTTTCACTGCGTAGTAGGAAGGGCACAGGTGTTGGTAATTAGTTAATTGGAGGCTGCATGCTTGAATTTTATGTAATGCAATAGATTTCCGTTACATGGAAACTGCTTTTTTATGCTACGACAAAATGGAAAAAATAAAACAATAAACGGACCTGTAGCTTTATTTTATTTATTTATTTATTTATTTGCCCTGAGGCCAAAGGTCATGCTGTGAGGTCAGAGTGGATGTTGCCAGCTGCTGCCGTTATGGAGGATTATTTGGCGCATGTGGAAACTTTGGGAGAGCTGAAACTAGAATTGTACGGAGAAAAAAGGAGGAAAATACAAATGGACATGTGGGGGAAATATCTAAAACCTACGGAATTTACGATACTTCACCTGGTACCCTACAGGAAAGGAGCTTTGACCTGACAAGAATATCCTGAGTGCATCGCGTCGAAAAAAAGGTAAGGAAGTCCTGTTGAAAGTCACGCAGTTAGCCATTTAGTCTCTTGTTGCTGGCTATAAATAGTCCCCAAACTGCCTGTGTAGTATTTAGACTGGTGAGAACAGTGTCAAGGTATTTGCTGCCTGTTTGCTTGGCTTGCCTCTTCCACATCCCCTCCTCTTCCTGTTAAAAGGCTTCACTCAGCTGTTTCTCCTTCTGGTCAGGGGGCCAGACTGTCATAGTACAGTTTCTAACTTACTGTAATGTGATCACACTTTCGGTGCATTTTGCTTCTTCCTCTTCTTAGATGCTGTTTCTGCTGTGTGACACTGCACTGCTGCACTAATTTTCCCTGAAGCTTTGCTATAGCACAGCCCTTTGGTGAGCTTTGTGCTATGATAACCGCTTGGTGCAGGTGGGAATAATGACACCAACCTGGCCCCCGATCAAGTTTTCTCTCCATTAATAATCTATTTTTTAAAAACTTTTATTTCTATTTTTCCTATGTAACACAGCTGTGGGGTAGACTTCTCTGAAGTAGACCTGCAGTAAAACAAGTGAGGCCAACGCGTGTCGACGTGTTTGACAGCTGCTGTAGCTCTGTTGTAAAATGTGGCCTGCAGCACAGCTTTTCGTTAAAGGTGTGCCCGTGTTTTGTGTTGTGTTCTGTAGGACTCTGTGTGATATTTAGAAAGGAAAGGGATGCCAGTGTTCACTGCTGGAGCCTGTGCAGGATTTGGATGGCTATCCTTAATGATTAGTGTGAAGAAAATATTGAATTTCACATGCAGTATTTCAGTCAGCTGTAGCACTTTGGAAGGCCTGGCGCACCTTGCAAAATGTTGGCACGCTGACTCATAATGGCACACTCCTGTCCATTGCGAGGATGCGGCCTTTGCTGCGCAGCTGCATCTGCTCAGCATCCTACGCTCTGGCACGATGCAGTGCAGCTCCTTGTCTTCAGGAGGGATTCACACTTGCAGCGTTCCTATATGGTTGCTTCACCTGCTAGACACTCTGACTAAATGACAATGTTTTCTTCCCTGTTTTGGATGTTAACAGAGGTGTATGGATAACTTAAAAACCGTATCTGACTTTGGCTGAAGTTGCCCATGCATATAAAACACCTGTCACAATTAACATAAGAGCAATAATATAAAAAAAAAAGGTTTTAGATCTGTTCCTCTAATACATAAAGTTCTTGTCATCACATTTTGGGGCTGGCTCTTTCTCTGTCTCTGCTATCTGTGATGTGTTGCAATAACTCTACAGACTCTACAAGCATACTTGTAATGCATCTCTGAGGAGCTGGGTATCTGTCTTCCCTTTGTATTTTACTGCGCTGAATTAATTCTAATAATTAATGGAAAATGTTCTGTGCAGTTAAGAATCTCTGACAATCCTTGACAAGAAGAAGAAATGCAGTCTCTAGGTCTCCTACCTCCATTACTCCTCCTCTCCCCTCACCCCACCCGCTTGTTCTTCTTCTCCCCTTTCCCTACCTCCTTCCTCTTGACATGTGTCACATTTTGGGCTTCTGCTCTCGAGGGATAAATGCCAGATTACATGGTGTAGTATTTTTATCCGTAGTACATTAACCGGTGGAGCTTACAGCATCAAAGCTTGGAGGAGATCATCACACACGCACACACATGCACGGACGCATGCATACACACAGACACACTCATATCAGAACTGAAACGGAGAGTGTAAAGTGCCTCCTTTGATCTCTCCCTTCCTCCTATTCCTAATTACCCCAGTGACACACATGCATGCAAACGCACACGATGCACAGATGCCCTAGCATGTGCTCATGCATTCACACAAATAAGTGAATACATCCTGGGAATCCATGAAATCTAATTCCATGGAAAAAAATGGGGAATTAGATGTCAAATGTTCATCCGCCAAAACCTGAACAAAAGGGTCTTGCAGGGCACGTGATTAAACATGACTCATTCTGAAATTATAGCGATATTTCAACTACCTTTACTAAATATGCAGAAAATCATGAGCTGATAGAGCTGTACTGTAAGATATCCATAGCTTTCAGCCTTTTGAATGAGCGCATGCATTTTTGTTCCTCACAAATTTAATGAATTCATGTACAAACCCTTTGGTATCAACTACAAATTGCATTGTACTTTCTTCAGTAGATGCTTGGTATACCATTTCTTTTCAGCAGCAAGAATTTGACAACTTTGATTTGTTATTTTAATTATCAATGATCAGTGCTCACAGCGGTACTGAGAGATGTCTTCTCGCAGTTTGTATGAAATATGGATTTGTTTTATCTGTAGCACATAATTGGCATAAAACAGAATACACTGATTTTTATATTATAGTATATATATAAAGTCTAAAAGGAAAACACATGGGAAGTTTCAAGGCAAAATAACAGTGACTGTGCTCGTAATCCGTGTAGAAAATGATATAATAGCAACTCTCTTACTCTGCCAATACGCAAACACATAATTATTATGATATTCGGGAACATTTCCAGCATCACACATCCTCAAAACATCAGCCTATGGCTCCCATACTTTTTAAATAATTCTGCACTAATATAACATCTTCTGTTTGACAAGATCCTGAAAAAATTGTGAAATTTGTGAACTTTGTTATACGTGAAGTTGTATTTGGGCTTATTATTCTGTCCTTCCAAAAAGTGGTAAACCAAACACAAGAAACACAACCATGTCCAAAGGTTGTTTACATAATCATGTGCGCACATGTAAAGGTCGTGCTGGCTGTGAGTGAAATTTGATATATGAATTCATCTGTGAGTTTTAGATATGTCTTAAAAATTACCTCTATCCTCTACATCTATGACAAACAGGCCTTTGATGTGTGCAGCCCACCGATCATAAAAGCAGTGCTAAATTCTGCTTGGACTTGTTTTACCTGCCACAAACTCACATCGGAACCAGATTTGATAGCACTGTATATTAAGATTAAGATGGACTGAAGGTGTTCTGAAATACGATCAGAATAAAAATATTTTTTTTATTTCAAATGCTAAATACTGTGACGGGCATAATAAGACTGGCCATCGGGAACAGCTGGTTTGGCCCAGTGTTACATAAAATCAACATATTTGTAAATAACTCCACTTGCAGGTTAAATAAAAATCAGGTGATTTGTGACTTAATGGCCAAGGTGAATAGACTTAGGTGGACTTTGTTTCTAATTTTTAGTCATATCAGCATCCTGGATTAAACAGCATTATTGCGCATATTAGATTTTCATATATCATACAGACCTTCAAATATCGTCAGATTAGTAAAAATGATGACTGTTGTTAGGAATAACACAGAGGCTATGGTTGAAATCCATACCCTGTCAGTACACTAATGACACGTAAAGAGCAGCATTATTAGTATGGTAAAGGACATGAACAGGAAAAGAGCACACAATATACTAATAATGTTATATATACTATCTGATCAATTACTAAATAGAGCCTGTCCAATTAGCAGCAAAACACACTAAATTACAAAAATCACAGAGGCAAAACTCAAACTGAGAGCAGTTTAGCAAACTACACATTTAGACCAAATGGAAAGAAGAATAAGAAAAAAACCCCTCTTTCCCTCTTTTAAATTGCTCACCAGCTATTAGCTCAGCTCACTCTAGGACTGAGAGTTTTTTCAGTAACTCATTGGTCGCCAACAGGACCTGATGTGGGCCATTCAGCCTGCTGAGAATGCTCCCTTGTTGACCTTTGGGTGCCGTCAACCGATCAATGAGGGGATATTTTGCACTGTTTCCACCACTGTTGCTAGATGTGTGAAGAGCCTCACCCTACTTCACGAGGTCATTTAGGAGAGCTTGGAGTGGGGAGAGAGTTTGTGCTGTGTGTGTGCATGTGGTACGCTGAAGATTGAAACTGTATGTTTGTTCATGGTAGGGATTAGTTGCTTGTAGGGGAGACGTAGCGTGAGAGAGATGCTGAGAGGCTCAATTGGCCCTACAGTGCATGTCGTTTAGGTGAAATCAATAAGGATCTATTCATTGAGTGCCTCACTCCAGGCTTGTGTGCCTCATCTAATAACAGGTGGAGGTAGGCGTTATAGTGTCAGTTTGTGTGTCTCTCGCTTTACAGGAGGCTAAGTGTATTCCTGATCAGTTTATAACCCTTTGTAAGGAACTTTGATCTTCCAGTTTGACCTTTCAGACCTTGAGTTTGACTCCTGAATTACCTCAGCCCCCACTTGTAGGTTCTAATTGAAATATAGAAGTGATTCCTCATTTTGTTTATTATTGAAAAGTTTGTACCGGATGATGGAACCTCAAATGATCTTTTTTGTATCACAGTCGAGTAGTGCTGAGGCAGTTGGTTGATTAACAGAAAAGAAAAACTGTGTAAGGCAAAATACTACATTTCTTAAATGCAATGATTTCCCACTTTTTTTCTTTTGACCTGGACTGTTGTATTGATAAAACAAGACATTTGAAGACTTTTGCCTCTGTCATTTTACTATTTTCTGAGAAGAATCAAGAAATAATCGGAAAATGTTTATGCACATTAATCGATAATGAAAATAAGAATAGTTTGTTGTACCTGTGCAGTGAAGCTAACAGACATATTTTGCATCCCATATCTGGAAGGAGCATATGTCAGTTTATTGCTGTTTCCTTATATCTTTTCTTTGGGTAAATGAGAGTCGTTTGAGGTTGAGTGGAGTGTTAATGTCTGTCTCTGTTTCTCTGTGTGGGGTACATACTCCCACCAGGGGTGGCTGACAAGAGATGACTGTGGCTTACCACACACTGAGAGTGCTGCTCTTCTTTAATCTCCCTCCCTCTCTTTCTCTCTGTGTTTCTCTCTCCCCCATCTTAATTTCTCTCAACCCTGACATGTAAAAGCCTCCCCTCCCATCTTAACCATGGAGCTAATCCTTCAGCAGGTTTTTGGGGTATCGTGCTGTTTTGGGGCTCTTCTACTGACACAACGGTTTAGTATCATAATGGCTTGCAAACACCTGTCCAATTAGGCTGATTGTGATGCACCTCAAACTACTCGACGGATCCTGCAGTGTGGCACAGAGATTTAGCAAAACACACTAAATACTTCTGCTCTAGAGGGATGTTTTTGCAGTTTTGTGACAAATGTCTTTCTGTAAATCCAGGTTTAGTGAAGGGTAATTGAGGGGACTTCAAGAGTCAGTTGTCAGAAAAGGACAAAAGTCTTTCCACTAAATTTAAGTTCCAACGTCAGTTTACTTTGTGTCAGAAAAGTGGTGAGAATTATAGGTTGTGTAAGGTTGATGGGAGTTAAAAAAAAATTACAGACTTGATTTCAGACACATCTAAACTTAAAGTGGTGCACTGGTTTATTAAAAAGTAACAAAGAGAGGTGACATGATAATGTTGACATAGATATTTATCACCCGTTATAGGGTAACAGATGGTCACTCAATTCAAGAATGCAAACATTTTTACAGCCATGGCAAGCCTAACATTTTTATATATTATCTTTCCCAAATTCCTTCTTGAAATTAAGATAGGAAGGGGTCGTAATTCAATAATTGCAAAGTTTTCAGAGTGCACAGGAACAGAATATTTTAGTGCATTGATTGGCGGTAGATTCAAGGACAAAATAAAATAAATCAAGTGGTTCACCCCTGGCACCGCAGAGTTGTTTTTAATGAAAGCACATAATGCTGTTTCATGGAAACTGTGCCATAAAAGTCATAGGTTCATAAGTTATTCCTACTGGTCAGTACAAGTCTTAAAATACAGAATCTATATTAAGTTTAAAAGATAAGTGGAACCTCATCGTCAGCATATCGTCAAGATAAACCAAGCTGTTCCAGTCAAAGCGAATGATGGTATCTATAGGTTTCTGAAGAAATCCCCTGGTTGTCTAACAATATTAAATGCTATATTTAAAATATTTCCAGCTTTATTTAGGCATCACACAACCCCTTTCTTTAGTACTAGGTTTTCTCAGTTGTAGAACTTGCGTATTCCTGCACATGCTGAGCACTATGACATTGGCTATTTGGGTTTTGGGTTTGATTATAATAATAATTATTGTAAATAAGTCACACTGAACTGCTGTTCACTGTGGGGCAAAAGTATCTTCTTCTAACCTATTGAGTAGGTACTGGGTAGGTATTCCACGCAAAAGCATCGGATCGGGCCCAAATTTTTTTAATATTTGGTCCAATTCTCCTCACAAGTACATCGAATGAGGTGCAACACAGTGTAGCCAGCATGCAGCTAATCATTGCTACTGGGTCACTTCTGTTCTCAAAGTGAAATCCATTAAAATGGCACACACTAGGAATTTAAAAGGATTCAAAAGCTTTAATGGTATTCATTCGACAGCAGAACTACAGTGGTGTGAAAAAGCATTTACCCCCTTCCTGATTTCTTATTTTTTTGCATGTTTGTCACTTAGATGTTTCAGACCAAACAAATTTAAATGTTAGCCAAAGACAATACAAATAAACACAAAATGCAGTCTTGAAATGAAGGTTTTTTGTTTTTAAGGGAGAAGAAAATCCAAACCTACATGGCCCTGTGTGAACAAGTCAACACTGGAGGAATTTTGGCCAACTTATTCATTGCTGAAATCGAGGGTTTTCGAGCATGAACCGCCTTTTTAAGGTCTTCTCAATAGGATTCAAGTCAGGACTTCGATTTTGACTATAAAGTCTTCATTTTGTTTTTCTTTAGACATTCAGAGGTAGACTTGCTGGTGTGTTTTGGATCATTGTCCTGCTGTAGAACCCAAGTTTGTCACTAACAGATGGCTGGACATTGTCCTTCAGGATTTTTTGGTAGACAGCAGAATTCATGGTTCCATTTATCACAGCAAGTCTTGTTCTTTTTCTGAAATGCAGTGTTACCTTTACGCCAGATGTAATGTGACATAGACCTTCCAAAAGGTTAAACTTCTGTCTCGTCAGTCCAGAGTATTTTCCCAAAAGTCTTGGAGATCATCAAGATGTTTTCTGGCAAAATTGAGACAAGGCTTAATGTTCCTTTTGCTCAGCAGTGGTTTTCATCGTGGAGCTCTGCCATTTAGGTCACTTTTGCCCAGTCTCTTTCTTATGGTGGTCATAGACACTGACCTTAACTGAGGCAAGTGAGCCCTCCATTCTTAGGATGTTGTTGTGGGGTCTTTTGTGACATCTTGGAGGAGTCGTTGTTGCGCTCTTGGGGTAATTTTGGTCAGCCGGCCATTCCTGGGAATGTTCAGCACTCCATGTTGTTACCATTTGTGGATAATGGCTCTCACTGTGGTTCGCTGGGATCGCAGAGCCTGAATTTCTTTGGATCTCGGCATGATGTCCAGCTTTTGAGGATCTTTTGGTCTACTTCACTTTGTCAGGCAGGTCTTATTTAAGTTATTTCTTGATTGAGAACAGGTGTGGCAGTACCATATTTTTCGGACCATAAGGCGCCCCGGATTGTAAGGCGCAATAAGCGAAACAAAACAGTCAGTAGGTATTACTCCACAAGTCTCCTGACTACGGAAGCCGTAATGCTCCGACAGTCCATCAAGTGGTGTGGCTTTGTAATTTATTGTAATTTAGGTCATACTAAAACATTTTGACAGATTTGTGAGAGCCGTGTACCATATAAAATCGGTTCGAGTCAGTAAGACATAAATAATTACAAGGCCCAGTGTTGATTTTTGAGGAAATTTAAGGATTTTAAGTACGCCTTATAGTCCGAAAAATACGGTAATCAGATCTGGGTGTGGTTAGAGAAATTGATAAACCATGGGGGGATAACTTTTTCACACAGGGCCATGTAGGTTTGGATTTTTTTTACCTTAATAATATAAACCTTCATTTAAAAACTGCATTTTGTATTTAGTTTTGTTGTCTTTAACTAATATTTAAATTTGCTTAAACTGTAACAAACATGCAAAAAGAAATCAGGAAGGGGGCAAACATTTTTTTATACCACTGTATGTTAGCTGTATAATGCTGGACTTGCTCTTTAAATGAGGCGAAACACCACTGTCTATCTCACTATCATCTCTTCCCCTTGCCGCTTCATGAAAATGTTGAACAGCCTTTCTCTGAGTGACCTGGGCCTTGTTCTCAATTAAACCCTATTGCCCTCAGCACAACTAATGGAGTTTCGCCAATCTGGTTATTTCATTAGTGGCAGACTCCTATCTGCTAGATGGCTTCTCCCCTATACATATTTTCCATTTCCTTCGTATTTCTTCTTTCCACCTCCCTCATAAGCTTTGCGTCAGGTCGACAGCTTCCTTCCTTTTGTCCTTTTTGTGGTCTGTTTGTGTTCACCAAATGTATATTATGCATGTATGCAGTAACATTTTTTTCTTTTTTCTCCGTGTACATTCAGAAGCACTGAAGGTTTTAATTGTCTCAGTCGGTGCGTGTATTTATGTGCGTGTGCGTGATAAATGATGCAGCTGATGTGTGTGCTGCAATAAGTGTGAAGGCGGTGGTGGCAGCCCGCAGGCTCTGGTGCTGGTTTAGGAAGACATCACTCTCCAGGCCAGGCAGATAATGAAGCACAGTGTACAGAGAGACAGATAAGATGACAGACTTATGAACATCTCTCTCTCTCTCTCTCTCTCTCTCTCTTTCTGTCTCCTTTTTCTCGCTCATTTGCTCACTTAGTCTCTCTCTCATACCCTCTTACTTTCTGTTTTTCTCAACACACATACACACACGTACAGTAGATGTAGTCTGTTTCTCCCTTGCAGCCAAACACACTCTCGTTTTCTTCCTGAGCATGATTAGAAGAAAATAGTTGTCAGGGAGAGAGTGAGAGAGAGAGTGAGAGAGAGCAAGAGAGAGAGCAAGAGAGAGAGCCAGAGAGAAAGAGAGAGAGAGATGAATGGAGACATGAAGGGACATGTCATACTGTTCACAGAGCACTAGGTCTGACAGGAACCCTCAGGACATGGCACTCGTTTCAAGTGGGGACCAAATGGAGGTGGCACCAAGCTGTCAGTGCTCTCTAGTTAATTAGAAGACATTGCCGTTCTGGCTCAGAGAGGGCAGTTGGAAATCACAGTCAATTACATCCAGGTTATAACATGAGTTTGGCACCACAAGTCAGCTTGTCACAGCTTATCTGATGTTGACCATAATGGCTTCATACTATACATTTAAAGTCAATGCATGTCCGTCTGCTGCAATCATTGACTGTCTACTGTCGCATACTGCTGAGCCGACTGCGTAGTAATGCAAAAATTAACTTCTGGCTGTCATTTAGGGAGGAACAAATCAGCAAAATGATCAGAAATATGTTTTTCTTTGAGACATTTCAAGCATAGTAGACAGAATGATTGTGAGAAGCCCGCTTTAAATCTTTAATTAAATAAAGTCATAGTAGATCTTGCTTAAAAGATGGATAGGAGCTGGAGTATTTTGAAATGTTTCAAACCTAGACGGTGGAAACACAAATATTTGCCTATTAGTAATGTGCTTTTGTATTTCTTCTTTTAAAGTTCTTCTTTTAAACGTATTAAATTTCATTTTGAGGAAATAATTTTTGAGGTGACCTCTCAGAACAGTCCTAGAATCCTCAACATTCATCCTTCAGTCTTGTCTGACACACATTTCATATCTTCTGTTTGTTATTCTGTTCAATATAAGACACAAAACAAACAAAAACAAAAAATACACATAAGAGATTTGCTTCTATTACCTTTGTTTGGCCAGATGTGAAAATGCGCATGAAGTCTCACATTTGGCCTTTTCAAACAAGTTCAGCGAAAATGTTTCTACTCTGTATGCAGAATCTTTCAACAACAGCATCACCAGTGAACCACTCAGTGCCTGATCCCCATCTCTAAACACAAAGGAAAATGCCTGTCAAGTCTTGAAAGAAATCGTGTACCTGCATTTGAAAATCCATTAGGCAAGGCGTGGAAGCTGGAGTAACCGAGAGCAGCGGAAGCAGATGAAAGGGGTGACTCATTCGACGGTGCTGCCGTGTATTTTGAAGATGGAATATGGTCTCTAACTCAGCCACATGGGTGAAAACAGAAAAAAGTTTTTGGACACACGGTCATGCCTCTGTGTAGGCATGCACGGGTACGAGTGCACGCATATGCTGCTGGTTGTCGATATGGACATGTGCATACACAGGTACATGTACATTGCCCTCTGTGGCTTAGACTTCCTGGAAAGCACACAAATCATTGCTTGTAGGAAAGAAGGGAAGTGCAGGAGGACAGAAGGGGTAATCAAACCAGAGAGCACTTGAGGAGAAAACGGTAGGCTGTTGTTCTAGTGCTGCTGTCCCCGTCTTCTGTAAAACGAAGGCCTGTTCTTCTCTCTCCATCATCTTCGCTGCATTCTTCAACCTTCCCATCTTTTAGGCAAACCCAATTACCAGAACCGCTCTAACACAACCTTCCAAAGGAAAGTGCTTATTGTTTTCATATACAGCAGCTCTATTGCTGCTCTCCCTGCCCCCCTCTCCCTTTTTCTCTCTCTTTGTGTAAAAAAGGAAATGTCGGCCCCAGCTTTTTACCATTTGCAATGGCTGAGGAGGGCCTTGCTTGTTGGAGATCACTACACTTAATATCCATAAGAAGAATGAGAAATTCTACCTGGTTTTAAAGTTGGCCTCATCTGGTGTTATTCTCCTCTCAAAACCACTCAAAGCCAAATGAAATCAGTCAGAGAAAGATAAGTGAGGCTTGCAAATGACCAGAGAGATGGGGAAGATCACAGACTTTGCATCCACTTCTCTTCAGCCAGAATGGAGACATACGAATGAATAGGATGAGTCAATTAGTATCAACAACCTGCAGTTCTTTGCGCTCCCTTTTCTTTTATAATGATATCTATTTTTATGTATTTTCCACCATTTACCAATTTGGACTCCCAGAGCAGTGGTCCCCAACCCCTGTGCTGCCGATTGGTACTGGTCTGTGGCTCATTTGTTACTGGGCCATACAGAAAGAATAAAAAGAATTGTTATATATCCGTTTTGAGATAAGATAATCCTTTATTGATCCCACAGTGGGGAAAGTTCACTTTTAACAAAACATTTACTGTTTTATTTTATTTACCAGATATTAGTTACTTCCGTCTGTTCCTCTTGCTTAACAAGTTACACCACTACAGAGAAATGAGCACAGGGTTCCCACTGATTCTCCATCTTTGGAAAATGGTATTTTCAAGTATATTTATTACATGTCATTTTATGTTAAGTATGGTTGTATACTTTAGTGCAATTATATGATTATATTTCAGAAATCAGAAGTGGCACGCAGTTAGACTTTTAACAATGCTTTTAATGCAAGAGACTCACTCTTCAGCTCACCTGGGTGTTACTGTTTTTTCCAGACTCTGCTAGCAATGTGAATGAATGGTTACAGTGATTGAACAGCCAGGGAAACTGAAACCAAAGTGAAGTTCAGTTTCAGAGATGTACACCCTGACAAACTGTACTGTGGCTCCAAATGATCCCATAAGTGGTGAAATCTCATGTTTTTGACGACCAACATTAGTCGCCCCACAAAACTAAAGCCGTTCTGTTCACACCACTAGTGGGTTTTTCCAGTGTAGAACATTACCAAATTGCTTACATTTTGTTAGCTCTGACGGACACGTCACTCTCCACTAGCACCGCTCTGTTATTGTTTGTTACCGTTATGTCATAAATTACCTGAAAATAGTTCTTTGTCACTCTAAAACAGTAGTTGCCAGAGTCAGCTTTAATTCTGCTGTGGTGGCTGCTCAGAGCAAATCTTTCGGGGTCCTGATCCTACATTTTAGGTTGTGTTGGGAGGCATTTCTGATACTGGTATTGGAATCAAAATAACTTTGCTACAGGTTGTAGCAACATCTTTAATCTGGAGAACCATTATCATACATTCCCCATGACAGCGTATAGTGATATTAACAATAATGTCCATTAATATAAAGCTTTACTCCTCATCAGGTGGTAAGGGCTGAAGAGTTTTCCAAAAACCCATCAGTAGTACAACTGATGCTCAGGTCTTACACTTCTCTGTTACTACATTCAATAAGCATTTGGACTTTCCTTTGGCTGTCCATGAAAGATGCTGTGAAAACACAGTTGTTTTGTTCTTCCTCTCATTTCATGATATCATTTAGAACTTTCCTTTTTAGTAGTTAATTGTTCTGCAGGTTGGTCTGCTGACAAAGTAAACACAAACATGTGCACACAGACAGACATGCATGGAAAGCATATTGACTTGACTATCTTGTCCTCATCCCAAACACGCAGCTAAATTTACATTTTGCCCAAACCACATCCACCACAGTTAAAACGTCAATTTTATGCTTTAGTTTGGTTCGATTGCTGATGTCATGTGACTTGCTGGAAATAATCGATATCTCGGTGAAACTAAGCAAAATGTAAGAAGGAAAATAGTAAACATAAAATATATATAAAAGGTGCATGATAAGGCTTAAAATAACATAAAAAATAATATTTATGGACATATTTAGGCCACATTAACTGCCTACGCAGCACTCTCCAATGTAAATGCACATTAGCATATATTATGACTTGGTGAGCTATGCAAATAAGCTGCCTTAATTAGGGATAAAAAAGTAATCTTTTCCTCTGAAGGAAGGTTTCTCCAGGCAAGTAGAGCACTTGCTGTCAACAGGGAATTAACTAAACAAAAGCTCTGTGGAAAAGCACAACTTTTTCCTCATCTGACTAATTCCCAATGTTTTCTTAGTTAATGGTGTCATGATTAGTGCCTCACTCAGTGGTCTCAAAGCTCCTCAGCTGTGGACTCAGGCTTTGAGCAGCTTCAAACTGCAGCTGAAACAGTAAATGTGATTGGACATTTCTGGGTTGGCTAGATGGCATGTTGGATTAGTTGCTGTATTAATTATGCTCTTAGACAATCAACAGCTAAGACTAAGGCTCCACTTTGATACTGAGCTTCGTTTCTGCATTGCAGAAAGTTTAAGTCCTGCTTGGATATGTGCTGAACCAGAAATATGAGCTGTATTTTATTTTTTATATTTTTAAATATAGTATGTCTTTTGCATACCAAAGAGACATATAAAATTAGTAATATTGGCTTATGTGCACTTTCCTTCACACAAGTTCTAAAATAGGTACACTTCAACTTGATGGTTTTGTTTTCTAGAGCACAGTTGGTGAGACAGTAAAGTGGATTTAATTTGTGATTCTGTATCACTCAGCCTTTGGTAGGTTTAGTAACTCTTCCAACTAACAGATTGCTCTGAGTGGCTCTGCAGGTTTTGTTTGATATAAGTATTGATAAGTTTGGTTTTATTGACTTAAGGTATTGCTTTTTCCAAAAACAAATTTATAACATCTTTATTCTTTTGATCACTCTGTTTATTTCCCACCTCAAGCTCAGCTCTTGGTTTGTTCATTCAGTGAATGACCTCACCGGGAAAAACATCCAAAGAAAAAAAAAATCAGCTTTTCAAAGGTGACATATTGAGAAAAGAGAACAATGAACAGTATTTAATGGGCGGCAAGTGGTTGGACTTTGTAGGTAAATAGGACTTCCTAAAACTGTTTTTGTTGACTTTGAGTGGATTAACTTCTCGTCTTGCTATAGTGGTAAACAAAAGCACTCCAGGACCCTGTGACAGCGCTGTTGGGTGTGGTTACAGTTTCAATGGAGCACATTTCTACTCATTGATGATACTGGGTGTGGTTGGAAATTAAAAGGACCTGATTTTTTAACACAAAAAAGCCAGTGATACTCAGAGTTTAAAGGCAGATCTGGTTAGCTACTTTTTCAACTTGATAGGCAAGAAATTTCAACTAATGCCAGTTAGGCAGTTTAGTATTTGCAGATTGTCAGTCAGTGGTTCTACATCGTTCAGTTTCTTACTGTCAGATTTCTGAGTAATGAGGGTTAGGGTTAGTCACTGAATATTTATGTACACTTCATGCACATTTAACATTAAATGTGTACCAGTAATAAGAAATTTTGTGGCAAATTGCCTTCCTTTAAGGCTGCAGTTCCTTTAACAACCACTAGAGGAATTTGATGAGAAATTACAATTTGTGCTCAAGGAAAATTAGGGCAAATTCACTTTAGTTCTTCCACAGTAACTTTGAACATGACAGCGAACAGTAACAATAAAACCTTATTTTTTCCTACAAGGTTTAAGTAATTCAATCTTTTGTAATAATTATTAGAAATATAAACATTACTTTAAGCAGGTTTCTCTGGTTTGGATTTTAGCTCATCAAATCAAGTAATTGCAGTACAGTACAAGTTGTAATGATGACCACTTGACAAAAGAAAAAAACAAAACAAAACCTACAATGTGGCTTATGTTCAGGAACAGGAAACTCTTTGGTGGGTTTCCATTCGTTTTCTCCATGTGTTTTCTACCCTACCTGGCCCTTGGTCCAAGTATTTCCTGATTTGGTCACATGGTCATTATTGATTTTTTTTTTTTTTTCTGTTTTGATGCCACTGGCTACTGTGCATCACCTGGGAATAAAGAGTTGTGTGTTTGATTTCATGGAGTTATTATAGAGACACAGGGGGCTTGGGGTAGTTTGAGAAGCCTATATCATGCGCGTGCACACAAACATACACACACACACATACATACCCACCTCTACTTGGTAGGGGCCGATTGTTTGAGATGATGGATGTCACACTCTCACCCGTCAACACAGTGCCCCTGCTGCTTTTAATTGCCCAATCAGAAAGCTGGAACATTTGTTATTGTGGGGCAGTTAGGGCCAGATGGCAATAGCACAAATACACACAAATACACGCACACAACATCTACCTTTCTTTAATCATCGTTTGTTTGATCGGGGTGAACACTGTCTAAAAGAATATGAGGTGTCTGTACTTTCCGTATACACAATGTTGATGACAGTGCCTTGCAGTTGTCACAACACATTAAAACACTACGACACCTGTAAGTACTTGCTCTCTTTATAACAGTCCACTTTAATCTCAAGAACAACAATCACAATTTAAACGTAACAGCGGGGTTGTTGTGCTGCCACGAATTCATGACAAACCACCACATTTTTAGACAGATAAAAAGAGAATAAGTATAGAGAAAAATAAAATCTAATCAATTTTGCTTTGGCTTCACACATTTTCCCTCAGCGATGACTATGTCTTGGCTGTCGAGCTCTCTGCCAAGATCTTTCCCTTGGGAAGCCGATAAACTCAACCAAATCTGGTTTATACTGTCAAACTATGAACTCAAATCAAAGTTCTACATGTCATCCTGATGCAGTGTGCCTTTTTTAGTTTGTGTGAATGCCATTAGTTGAAAAGATGTAACGCAGAAGGTCTCCTCACACGCACTGGCACGGCTGACTGACACTAAATGTGGTTCTGTGGATCAACAGAAGGGGGCAGTGTAATACCAGAGAAAACAAGATTTGATACAATCCATTGCTTCATATTTCTCTCTCTGTCTCTCCTTTTACCCTCTCCCTCTGTCCTCTCTTGATATCACTTTTTTCTCTACATTCAGCTCTGTCTCTCCCTTTGTATGCCTGCCTTTCTCTGACTTTTGCTTGCACACATACACACTTACAGTATAATAATGCCTACATGCACATACACACACAGAGCCACACATACACACACAAGTGTGAAGTAATCTCAAGTCTGATACACCCCGCTCAATTATGAGCTACAATGCGTGTAATTAGAAAAGAATAAAATGCATTTCAGTTTTCATTAATGAATTTCATTGATTGGCTCTGTGTCTTTGTTCCTTGTTTTGATGAAGTTAACTTTGAGGGGAATAAACACAACACTTCCAGCGCAATCAGACCGGCTGCGGATGTGCATGTGCGCTCATGTGTGTGGCAAGGGCTGTGTGTGTGTTGTCTTTGGCCGATTTGGCCGCAGTGGTGTGTCTTTTTAATCTGTCCAAAAGGAGAAAATAGAAATAGGCCGTACCACAAAGCATACAATCGTAACAGAGAGAGGGAGAATTAAAATCAGAAGAAAGAAGTAATAAATCATGGGACAAGATGAGGGGAGGAAAAAAGAGACCGTGTTAAAAAAAGGAACGAGTGGCAGAGAGCAGGCTAGAATAGATGAGGTGAGGGGAAAAGACATAATTGGTACTGTGTTTGGGGACATCTTGCTGCAATACAGTAAAATAAACCGCAAAAATATGAGTTGGAATAAGAGCGATGGAACCAAATTGAGAGCGCTCGTGTATATTTCGGACTTTACAGAACAGTGTGTGTGTGTGTTTGTGTGCTTCAGAGATTGATTGTGTTTGTTGGCAGGACAGCATGCCAACTCTGTGCATATGAATGTGTGTGTTTTCATGCCACTGACCATGCCTGGATGGATGGGTGAACTTAATGTCCACACCTTTTGTTTTCATGCATTTTGTGTGTGTGTTTGCCACGAGCTTGTGTGTGTGTGTATCTACCTCCCAAGCTTTCCCTAGTGTGTGTGTGTATGTGTGTATGTGCGCGCGGTGGAACAGAGACTCTGTGTCAGCAGTGGTGTGCCCTCAGTGAGCTTGTCTCTAATTACAGTCTAGGGTTTCAGCGTTTCAGCCCGTCCATCTCCCTGTTTAAACCCGGCTAAGGCAGCCAGGCCCCACTGAGCCAAGGTAAACCATACAGCTAATTAGACAGACCGGCTTCCATCTCTGTACCAACGGGGGAGGTGGGTGGGGAGGGGGTGGTGGAGGGAGGGGCATAGATGGAGAGAGGGATTGAGGAAAAAGAAGGCTGGAAGAAGGAGGAAGGAAAAGCTCGAGAAGCAGGGATGAAGGAAGAGGATGTAGAGACGAAAGAAAGAAATATGTTTGGAAGAATGAAGGGGTGGGGGGGGGACAAGATTACAATTGTCTTTTTCTTCTTTTCTTTTTTTCTTTTCTTTTTTTACTTTTTGGAGTGAAAAGTCAGAAGTTAAGAGAAAGCCCCTACCATTTTAAGTCCTCATCGCTCAAAGCACCCCAAACACTTCATCAAACACTTCATCAAACGACATCTCCTGCTAAGTTGTTTCTGTTTCATTTGCACATGTGCACTCTTGTGTGTGAGTGCAGGGGAGCTCGCAGGGAGGAGGGGGGGGGCAAGGCGTATTTTGTGGAAGTACAATGTTAGTCTAAAGGTGTTTTGACACCCTCTAGCGCGTTTTTGAACCCAGAGGTAATTTGCATATTGTAAACAAATGTAAACGGGGGAGAAGGTCATTGGTCAACCTGGGGCAAGCTAATCTGCATAATTGGCTCCGGTGGTTCAAATTATAGCCTGCTGCTGCTCTGCTGAGAGAGGGAAACGGAGGGGGAGAAAAAGGGAGGGGTGCAATTATGGTCATATGCAGCCAATGAAAAAAAAAAAGTCGTTTTTTTCTTTCTTTTTTTCTCTTCTGCAGCCTTTGCCTCTCCTCCCTGGCTTATTCTGACCAATGAGAGCTCTCTGTGCTGCCCGACAGCAATCAGAAATTCATCTCCCTCCACGACAGCCAAACCCCACCCCCCTCACAGAGAGAGACAGAGAGAGGGGAAAGTGAGGGAGACAGGAAACGAATGAATGAGAGAGAAAAAGAGAAGAAGGAAAGAATGAAACACAGGGAGAGAGAGAGGGAGAGAGAGAGAGAGTGAAGGCAGGAGATGGCATCTAGAATCGCCAGTCTGGGCGGTGCAAAATGTGAGAGGGGAAGGCGCAGAGAGGGCGAGGATGGGAGAGTAAGGGTGAGAGGCAGACATTGGCTCTGGAGAAGGAGCTAAAATGAGAAGAGGACAGAGAGAGCAGAGAAATGGAGGGGAAAATAAGATGCTACTGCAGTCAGAGATAGGGTGACAGATCTGTTCTCTCCGCACCAAACACCATTTTCTCCTGCCCGTCCTGTCCCGAGTGGGGAAAAAAAGCCACATTTGCAGATTCTACCTTATCACTGAAATACTAGAAATCATGTGTCTGTCCGTGTGTATTTGTGTGTGTGTGCAGGGAGAGGTTGGATAAGGGCACGGTAAATAAATCATGGGGGGCTCATTGGAAGAAGGTCACCGGCTGGACCCTGCCTGTACTCACACACACACACACACTCACGCGTGCGCACACACATCTATGCGTGCTGACAGGCCCCTGCCCCTCATTTCGGGGTGCTCTGGGTGATTCTCCCAGTGTAATGGCTTCTACCCCATTTCCAGTCTCCTGTCTGAAAGAAATCACACACAGACCCTCCAACAGTAGCTCACACACACTGACATACACACACCTGGCCAGTCGGGCTTTGGGGAAAGGGAACGGATGGAAACAGTCGGGTAAATACATTCTTTTGTAGATATTTGCTGTTTGTCTGCGTCGGCATGCCATATGTACCATACAGCCTTATCTCTTATTTTTTTTTTTTTCACACTTCATTGTCTGCAGTGTTGTGTATTTCCAGTTTTGTTAGTGTCCGATCGTAAACGCGCTCTCATTCTTGTGTATGCTTTAAAGAGGCCCCTTCTTGAGTTTGGCCATCTCAAGTAGCGGTCTTGTTTCTTCATAGCCACTTTGTCAGGGAAAGAGCCCAGCAAGTGCACGCACAGGCACAGTAGAGCTGCAGTCAAATTTGACGCACTTAATAGTGAGGTGAGTTGTGCTGTCAATTGGGGTGTTGCAGAACCAGTTAGATGGATTTTTCGGCAGTTACTTGTCACACGTTAAGGCTCGACGTGGAGGAAAGTTGACACCTTGAGGGATTTAAAAATGGCTGCAGTGACTTATTGAAAACTCTCATGGTCCATTGAGTTGATTTATTCATGTATACTGGTCATGTCCTGTAGTCCATGGAGTTGATGTTCAACTTCTCAGGAAGCTAGTTGTCAAAATATCTTTGTTCTTTCTGGCAGCTTCTGTCATAAATTAAGACAGGTAATTTCCTTTAATATTTTATAAATTGTAGCAAAGATTGGGCATTTGGGATTGGGAGTTTTTTAGAATGACTGAGGCCTACTAAGCATCAATCCTAAACGGAGTTGGATGTTTCAGGAGTTTTTATCCTGGCTCACAGTGGTGAATTAAAAGACTATTTACACTTTGTTTACAATTAGCATGTTTTATGTGTGTGTGACACAGTGGATTAGCAAGTGAGTGGGTGAAACACAAAGTGTGAGAGAGAGAGAGAAGGAGGGAAATGCAAGGACGGCATGTGAGAGATGCATATGTCTGTCTGAATTTCTATCTGTCTGTGGAGGGCGGCGAGTGGGAGGGTCTATCAATCATTCCCAATCATTTATATTCAGCGGCTCATATCGCTTCACCACGATTGGGAGTAGGAGAGAGTCGGCTCATTTGCATAGGGAAGAGTAAGTGTTGAAAAGCTGTCAGAGCAAACAAAATATATGGCTGCATTGATGTATACATTTGGTGTTTTTGTTCAGTGTGGGGAACTGAGGATAAATGTGCGCATGCCGTTTGCGTGTGCGGTGACAGATGCAATCTCACTGCTGTGCATGGGAAAAAAAGGGCCTTTTTGACAACTTCTGCATTGCTTTTGTTGCATTTCGTAGTCATTTAACACCTGCCTTTCAATGCCACAGTCCGGATACTTTATTGTAGCAATTTCATAACAGATTTATAAAATGAAAAATTAGACAAAGCAATTGCTCTGGATCTTTTTAGATCAATGTGGTAGTACTTAGCAAAAGAAAATAAAAAATTAAGATACATTTGTAAGTCCTCAAAATCAAAATAGTACGAAAATAGGAAAAGGTATTCTGTTGATCGACTAGCCTTTCTTTTACGAAACCGAATAATAATGAAATCTCTTCTGCTCTTTTAATTTGATCATTTTTAGGGAAATTTTAAATGTAGAGACTTGTAGCTAATTTACAGGAATTGGTGCTATGGATAAAACCTTATTATAATATATTGGATTCTATATAATTATATTGATATATATTGTAATGTAGTATGTTTTCTTGAATTTCAATTGAGAAACCATTTAGAGATTAAACAGATCAATGGGAATGTTTGTTTTTGTCTAATTCAGTGAGTTCAAGGCATTAAAAAGCGATCCATCACACTGATGTAAAATCTTTTAAATAAGTTTACAGCTGAAACTTATAAAACCATATTTTTTTTTAAATGGTAAAAGCTCAAACAGCTCTTGTTTTGTTCAACTTAAAATCCAAAATGCAATGGTACCAATTCAAAATGACATATGAGGGAAAAAAAATCAGCAATCACTGTCACCGGGAGGCAAGACCCAAATAATATTTAGTTTTTTCATTTTTATTTTTGCCTTAAAAACTACCTAAGTTATTTATTATCGAAACAATGGCATTTTATTCGTCTGTGCAGTTATTATAGTTTGCAAAATCTCTAATATTTTTCACTTTTTCTATATTTTTACCTTTTTCTTTCATGACCATATTCCTAAAGCCGTAAGGTTACAGTGTATGCTATGAGTCCATCACTTGAGGAAAAGACAACAAGTTCTCCATTTCGTGATCCCTTTTCATCTTTGACACGTTATAACTGACAGAGGCTGCAAAGAGGTTATCCGTCATCAAGTTTGTAAAATGTTTTTTTCCTCAGTTTCTAAATTAGTTTAACAAAAAAATGTGGTCATGCTACACCTTCCCTGTGTCTTCATTTTCTTCGTCCCTCACTATGTCCTCCATTTCTGCCCATTTTTCTCTGACTCTCTCAGTGCGTGACCTTGTGTTCCTTCTGTGTTAGTGTGTGGAAATTGGGCACACCTAACTACAGGGGCTTAAGTATAATCATGTATTTAGCTGCAGAAATGTACTGACGCACCGTTCCTCCCTGGAAAAAGAGAACTCCCAACATTAATTGAGGGATATTACTGTTGAGATCAATTTCCATGTTTCTGACAGTGATATTCATTCCCTCAGACCTGAACAAATATTTATGTCTGGGTGAAAAAAGAGAAAATGACAGTGTGAGAAAAAAAATCAATATGACAACTATTCCATCACTTCAGACACATTTTGAAATATTTGTAAATGAGATAAATTTACAGTTTGTTTACATATACTGCACATTTAAGATGCATAGTGTAGTTCTTTTTTGGATGATTTATGACATTTCTTTTCCTTTTAGCCTTTCTATAACCCCCAAAAAATAGCATTTTGTGACATTAGTACATTTCAGGACAGCTCATTTTAATCTAGAAAATAGAAATAAAAATAGCTTGGCCATTTGTAGAGATGCAGTTCTGCCCATTTGCATGCATCACTTTAGATTTGTCTAAGTGGTAAGACTGCCAATAGGGGCCAGTGTGTAACCAAGTATGGGGCCTCACTGAGGCCGGCGCTCATTGGTGGATGAGAGAGACGGACTCGGGGGGAGCAGGTGGGGAGGACAGAGAGAGGGGGGCTATTGTTGGAGGGGTTATTGTGAAATAGGAAACGGCAAACAAGGCGGTCTTTAACTCTGCTTATAGAATATGTTAAAGTGATGTCTGTGATGCGCTATGTGAATTATTTGCCTTATCATAAAGTGCATTTATGACGCACTGCCATAAATATGCATCAGTACGAGTGTTTTCAAAATTGAACCTCTCCCTTCTCTTATTCCCCTCCCTCCCCCTTTCTCCCTTTCACCCTCCCTCTTTCTTTTTGCTTCGTGCTAACAACACAAAAACAACATTTTTAAAATGCAACCCACCAGTGGATGTTTTGGAAACATTTCCTATTCCCTCCCCTCTTCTCTCTCGTAGCTGCTCTTTCTCTCTGTCTGTCTCTCCTCCTCTCTTCCGCTAAATCTGCTTATTGTATTATAATGTGGGATGATTTGGAAAAAATGTTTTGAAGTCACAAAGTAATTAGAAAATTCCACGAATTGGTCCGATTGTACTTATAATGGAGGTACTACAAGTATACACATTAACTGCTCTCTCGCTCACCCTCCCTCTCTCTCTCTCTCTCTCTCTCTCATCTTCATCATCAAAATCCTGTTTCTAATTTCTATGGATTTCCTGCCAAGAGCAGCCACAGCGATGACCCCCTTAACTCTGACATATAATGTTCTTAATATCCAGATTAAAATTTTTCTTTAAGCTCTTTTCTACAACATGTGAAATTATTTCTGCAATCAACCACAAAGCCAACCCCGCCCACACCCTCTGTCCTTCCCTTTCCCCTCGATTATGGCCTGGTCCTCCGCAAACACAACTTCTTATGCTCTCAGTGCACCCACCACCCACCCAGTGTCTCACCAAAGGACACACACACACACACACACACACTCACCTCCCCCTGCTCTTGTCTCTTTGCAATTAGAAAGTGAAAGACTGCAATAAAGGTGGCGCTGTACAAGGAGGGCAGTTAATGAAAGAAAGGATTATGGGTAAAAGCAGCATCAAGGGGAGATTAGGAAAGGACGACCAGGCTCGCTGAGACAAAAGATCCTACAGACAAGAGCTGCTTAGAGCACACATATCTCAAAACATATAGACAAATACACACCATCTACACACTCTTGGAAACATGCAGTCACACGTCCTTCCATATCTAAAAACACATGCATTAAATGCAAACTACTGTACAGACAATGCAAAAAGAAAAAACACAAAGGAAGAAAAAAAATGTCCCCAGCCCAAACGTGCAGGTGGTGACTGTGTCTGAATTCTGGGATTGCTCTCTTATGGAAAACTACAATT
>JAOXYL010000055.1:7666229-7684612 GCA_028564955.1 Terapon puta
TGTGTGTGTGTGTGTGTGTGTGTGTGGAGAGAGAGAGAGGGAGGGAGGGAGAGGGCAATGTACAGAGAGATCGAGAAAGGAGACGAGCTGCGCCCAGGGACTTGTCCTTTTGTTTCAGCATTGTTAATTAAGTGCTAATTGAGTGTAATTATTTACATCATCACACACAGCGAATGAAGATGTCAAGTGGCAGAGGCACAAAGGCAGTTGGTGGGAGGCTGGCAGCTGAGAGCCTACAATCTGTTGATGCCTGCATGGTTACAAGCCTCTGGCAGCTCAAAAGGAACAATTAGCAACAAGCTGAAATCTCTTCACTTCACTCCCCCCCCCGAAATATTTATACATACATACAGCGCACTTTTCACCACCTTCATGATATGAGTAACGCACAAAATGAACTTTGAATAATGCATTTTTTGGGTGAAAAAAATTAAAGAATGGCTTAATGTATCAAATGCAAACTGGAGAGACAGAGAGTGGAGGGAGTGATGAAGAGAAAAAGGGAGCGAGACAGAGTGACATTGATCAGTCAGGAGGAGAATGAGATGAGGCAGTATCTCGTGTGTTAACACCTACAGCTAATCAACATGACAGAGTTTAGACTTGCCCTAGAAACAACACATACACATACACACACTTGTGTGGGGGGGCACACATCCATGTCCTCATGCACGCACACAGATAACCATGTCCCTTAGTTTAGAGTCAAGCTCTTATACAACACACAGTGAAATCATTCAGTTATACATATATTTCTTATACATAGAGCTGTGTGTGTAAAACAAGTCTGAGTGCTAAAAATCACCTCATACCACTCTCATCCTCTATATCTTCATCAGAAAATCACTGAACCCTGAGTCAAATTTGGAAGCAGCTGGACTTCTTTCCTCTGCTTTTGTGAAGACAAATGAACAGCAATGAATCTTGATCATTTGCCACCTCTGTCTTCGCATAAACACCTTAAAGGCTACGGAACATAGTGCCTCTATTGGTTCGATGATTGCGCGAAGCATGAAGAACATGGAAATTTGAATAGTCTCACCCCTTGGTAACAAAGACAAAGGGTGCCCTGAGAAAGGAGAATGAATGTCACTTAAATATGAGTTAACAAAAGGTCACTTAACAGCCAGCCAGAATAAAACAAAACCCAAGGGTTTTAACAGACACGCATCATGCAGTGTTTTTAGAACATAGTGTTTATTTAGAAGAATTGCAGTCAAGTAGCTGTGACATATTGCTGTTTTTAGAGTTTAAATGTATTAAGAGGGAGCCAGCCTATATCGATGTTGTAAATCAATATTGCTAGAGAGGGGAGCTAATGCTGTGGTATCAAGTGTTCCATTCAAAACTTACACATTTTAACAGGCTATGTGCTGAGCAGCAGCAGCAACATACCTCCTGACAGAATGTTGCTTTATATAAACAGTTGTCAAATGTATCCATGTAAGTTTTGGGACAATTAAAAGTTTCCCTTCTGGTGAAGTTAAGTCACTGTGAAACAGCCCAACAGTCTATTTAAAGGCAAATCAAGGCCTGAGATGTCAAACTACTTCTCTTGTGACTCATCCCATCATTTTATGTTTTTCTTCAAAGACAAAAGGGGGCCAAATTTAGCTTGTCTCCCTAATTTGCATGCAATTTGTAACTTTTTGCGGAAACGGTTATTTTGTAATTTCAAAGTTCAGTGTTCGATTACAAAGGCAGATGAGAAGAAGAAAATGCTCAGCTTAAATGCACAATAGTTCGGCCAAACGCTGCCGTTTGCTGTCTGTTGACAGGCTTGTGATCAAGACTGAATAGTGAGCAGCGAGTGCAAATAAGGACTACTCCATATTCAGTGTGTGTGCTTGTGTGCATGCATGCATCAGCCAACAGTGTGCGTGTAAGTGCTGAAGTGTGTGTGTGTGTGTGTGTGTGTGTGTGTGTGTGTGTGTGTGTGTGTGTGTGTGTGTGTAAGAGCTTAAGTGTGTGTTTGTGGGTGTGTAGAGGGGGTTAAGCAGTGGGGTATTCTCGCCTCTGGTCAGAGGTGGAATTAATTTTAGCTGGCAGTCCCACGCTGCGGTCATTTGGTTTAAAGGGAGGTGTTATTATCCTGATTTGGCCGTAACGGCTGGGGATTGGATACCCAACTGGCAGCTAGACACTCTCCTTTAAAGACAAAGAGGCTGGAGACTGTGTGTTCTTTTATGACTGAGGAATAAATAAAAGAGTGGGGATCCAGCTAGACAGGAGTACCTATATATCAGACAGATACTAAAAACTAGTCAATTTGTACTCTACAGAAATCTAACACACCTTAGTTTAATGTCCATAACTATCGAGTTTCATAATTCAAAAGGAAAATTAAAATGTTGTGGTCTGGCAGAGGATATTTTGTGAGATATAGCTGCTGTGTTGCAATTCATCTATACAATCAGGATTGAAGTAAATTGCAGATGACGCCGCAGAAATAATTTAGGAGTAATGAGATACAAGGTACATCAATAATTGCAATCAGATACTGAGCAAATTGTGATTAAGCATGTGTATGTGGGTCACCAAGTGTTGAATGAAATGCAGCAGAACTGAAGTGCTCACACATACAAGAACGTTATAGCCACATGGTTGCACACACAACATACACTTATTATAATCAGAGGTGGTGGATATAAAGTAATTGTATTGTATATTCTTCAGAATGAGCCTAAGCCCCCATTTCATTAAATCAAAGATCTATCTTATGACAGAAATACCCAAATGACCACATACCCCATTTTAAATACCAGCCATCTGCCAAGGAGGGCCTTTTCAGCGGCCCAATCATTTGCATAACCAAAAGATGATTATTTTTCCCCTATGAAAGTTGAAATGACTGAATAATTATAATGTAGTGGATTAGAATGAGGAAAAAACATGCCTTGATGTCAGAGAAGATTGCTGAGTAGTCACTATAATCGCTGCTTAGGTTTTTAATCAGAGTGAAATATGGGCCATAAATTATTGCCTTTCATGCAGACTTGTGTTTTTGCACCGGCGCATCACAAATCTAATTTTTCAGCATTTTTAAGAGGCTTAAAAGATAGTTATTTTTGTTCAGGAACTCTGAATTAAAAGTCGTGCGGGTATACTTTCACTCATGGGGATTATGTTCCATACTGTAAGGTTTTTCTCAGAATTACATTTTAAACTCGAAATAACCTGCCCTCTCTGCAGCCCCACTGCCTGTGTTTCATACATGCCAGCCAACTGAGGTACAAACAGAAGATACATGACATGGACCTTTAACTCAGAGCTCACATTGTGTAATACCTGGAAAGCCTCATCCTAATATCCTAAAGGAGTGTGCTTTGCTACACTGAACGTGTTGCATCACTCTGGACTCCACAACTCACAAAAATATGTGCTGCTAAATCTTACAGCTGATGTACGGCACTGTACAGCAGTGCAGTGTGAAAAGACGAACTCATACATTTATTTAAAACACCTTTCAGCCAGAAAGTGAAAGATAGTTTTAATATTACAAAACACCCCGGGATTCAGCCGCTAAGATAAGATGCTCTGAGCCTGGAAAAGAAAAACGGCACACACACATACAATGGGTTTATCTATGAGCTCCGTTCTCGCTGCTCATACGCTAAACACAGCAAAGTCTATGATGCCTGCGCACCCCTGATCCTTAACAAAGCAGCAAAGCCAATCCATTGTGCCGGATCCATCTGTAACAAATTCATACATCTATATCGACACACCAGGAAACAAGACACCCAAGGAGAGAGGGATAGAGGGATGGACAGGGAGATGGAAGGATATATTTCTCCTTCTCTTTTTGTTTCATTGGGGGTATTAGTAATCAGAGTCCCCCCTTAGTCTTACAGCTGCAAATTGCTTTGCCACCTCTTCCTCCACCAGTCTGTCTTGCAAAATCCGCCCATGATGTATCATTATCACAACTTTGGGTGGAAATCCATAGAATCAATAGGTTTGTCAGGGAAACTCGCGCCTGGGATTGCTTACATGCTGTGAGGCTTGTTCATCCTGTAGTCAGGCCTATCCTGCCACAAGCAGAGGCAAAACCAACTCACATATAGGTATGCACAGGACATACACAAACATAGATGCACATAGACCTGCACTCTTTGCAAACATAGCATCAGCAGCACAAGGACACCGATTCTATCTGTCTGTGTATCTATCTTGTATCTGTCTGTCTGTCTCAGTTTATCCTGTCTTCCTGTCAGCCCTTATGTTTGCCTATCTGTCTGTGTTTTACTTCATTAGTGGAGCTGGTCAGCAGGAGCTGGACGGACGTCTCTTCCCATGTAATTACTGTCCGGTAAACAGGTCAGAAGGGTAGAGTCCAGCCGCAGCTGCTGCAGCTTTCAGCAGCTCACACACATATACACACATGCGTGCGTGCACACATGCACGCACAACCACACACACTGGCTGCGGGTCCTGAGCTTTCAGAGTGGTATTGATTGGTTGGGCTGTGACATCTCCTAAGCCATGTCACCCCTGTGAAAGAAGCCTCCAAATTGACCAATAATAAAGTGGTGGAAGTTGTAGTGGCACTCTCCTGGGAGCTGTCCGTGTGGACTGTGTCACTGTGTGTGTGTGTGTGTGTGTGTGTGTGTGTGTGTTTGATAGAGAGAGAGAGAGTGTGTGTGGGTGAGTCATGCATGTGTCTATGTATGTATATGATTGTGTGCGTAGTGGAAAGATGTGTGTCAAGTGTCTTGTCGGATCAACATAGTTTGCTACTGCTGTTATTGGGAGCAACTTACAATAATAACAGTAGGTTAGTACACAAAATTGAGGAATCACCAAGATTGCAAGAAGTGTAGTGACGAAGAACTGCTTTTGCTCTGCTCAAAAATACTATGAAATAGCTATAGATAGACAAACAAGAAAAGAGAAAAGAAAGAAAGAAATTGACCAAACTTCAGACTAAACATGATTTTAGCAATTTCTATTTTTTTTGTCTCAGTAAACACCTCATCAGTATAAGTTGCAAAATCTGATGACAGCAAGTGATTTCTGAGCTAAAGATTGCAGTGTTTCAATACTGATTTTTTTTTGGTGTCTCAGTTAATTATGAAAACTGCGTAAGAAATCTAGTCATCTGATTATGGGACAAAACTCTACTCTTTGATTTATGCATGGACGGCTAAGAATCAAATGCCTCTCTTTTTGGTCCCTAAATTAACCATTCATTCTCAGCATGTGTAGGTTATTGCACTTGCAAAAGCCCAAGTGGCTTTAGGAGTGTATAGAGCACATTATGCAAATATGCATGGCTATATTTGGCCCATTTGAATGTACTCTTATTAAAAGCACATGTGAATAAATGCACAATGTACTTGAATGTATATAAAATGGAACTTTTATGATTGCACAGCATACGTCTTTTAATTCCAATAGTAATACACTTTAAACAGAAATAGTCTGTGATGTGAAGAAACATCTGTCCTTTCACCCTTTGAGTCTTCATTCCCTCTAAAAAAATGTATTTAATTTTGTGTTTATATTAAAAAATGTTGATGCTGGCTATTGAAGCATGCGGATGTAGCTACAGAACATGTTAGAGGTGGTGTCTGGGTGGGTGAGTGGCCCCCACATAATATTTTCCTCTGCTATGCTGATCTTGCATTAAGTTAAAAGCAGCAAAAGTTATCTCAGAATATTCAAAATACAATCCTTGATCACAGTTGCCCCCCTCCAACCTCTACTTCCCTAAATAGGTATGATAATGTATGTCTTTGATGGTCAGACACTATGCCTGCAGCTTCACACTGATATTTGTTATATTTCGCAAATTGACTTTTTCTCTTTGCATTTTCTCTTTGCACCGTGTGAACACACACTTTTATAGACACGTCATTTATGGAGTCATGGATCTTCACTTTGAGAGAGAGCGATCAACCGTTATACAAAAAGTGGTTTGTGTGTGTGTGTGTGTGCTCTTGTGTGTGTGGCATACGCGTTCCAACACCAACCTCATTATAGCGCCGCTTTATGCACAAAGACTGTGGGGTCACATTGATTTGACTCCCTGGAGTATTAGCATGGGATTACAGCAGTCAACAGGCCTTCATTGATGTGTGTGTGTGTGTGTGAGTGTGTGTGCGCGTGTGTGTGTGTGTGTGTGCGTGTGTGTGAGAGTGAGTGAGTAAGAGAGATGAGAGAGATGAACCAAGGGTAATTAGTCCATAGAATAGTCCGACATGCTGCGTCTTTGCCATGGAGAGTGTGTTTGTGCATGAGTGTGTGAGTGAGAGGGCGAGTGTATTTGTGCGCCCTCATTAATTCTTTGTATTAATACAACCACCACCCTGCTTGAAGTGTTAGACTCTTTGAGAGCTTCTCATCTTTATGATTTAACACTTTGATCTGAGAGTTGGATTGTGTGTGGGTGGGGGATGTTAGTTAATGTTAGTGCCTGTGTGTGTCCCTTTTGTATTAACTTGTGTGCGTTAGTGTACTTGTGTTCAGTAACTATGGATAAATGTATCTATGTGTGTGTGTCTGTGTGTGTGTGTTATATCTTCACCTGTTTGTCATAAAGAAACATATCCAACAATTCACAATCAGCTTGTCCATTGCGAGTATGTGTGCGTGTGTGTATAATGACAGCCATTTCAAACACTTGGTGGATTACTCATCATCACAATTTGCATAACTTTGAAGTATTCATAGCATTAGTGAGGCAATTACAATAATTAACATGGGAATCCATGTCAATGGGCCACAGCCACGAGGCAAGTGCAATTACAGCTATGCTAATTAGGGTTTGATTAAGCTTTTAAAGAACAATCGGCTTATTTAACTGAACATATTCAAGAGGCTGTAGAGACATTGAACATCCCCCCTCATCCCACCCCACGCAGACACTCACCCACACACACTCCTGCCTAGAGTACTCTTACGCACCCGCCTGATAGTTTGAATCATGCACATGCACAAGAACACACATATGCATAAGTATAATCACACAGAAAGGCACATGTGTATATAAATATGTAGAAGCACCAGGTGTGCAAGGTGGTGGATGCACACACTGTTTCTGCTGTCTACACACACCATAGACATTTGTGTTCGTGCGAACACACACACACAAACACACATACACAAACTCAAGTCCATGCCCTCATGCACACACACATGGCTGCACACTCACTGTCTCCCCCCTGACCCCCTCCCTCCTCCCTCCTTTTGTTTTGTCCGCCAGTCCTTCTTTCCAGACAAGAAGACAGGATGTTTTTTTTCATTGAACAAGAACAATTTGCTGTCTGATGTTGGAAGCCTCATTGTAGTGACGGGGCCTAAATTAAAGTGTGGGCTTATTAAAGCCGGTGTGTGTATGTGTGTGTGTGTTTGTGAGTGTGTGTGTGTGTGTGCATGTGCTCCTGACACTGATCCGCCCAATAAACTCACTGTCCGTGACTAAGAGTGCGCTCGCAGCAAGACAGACACAATTGCCTGTTAAGTCAGTGTTGCTTTTATTGGGCCTCCCTGAACAATGCCTTGATGTGTGTCACGCCTCAAACCAACATCAAGACATGCCGAGATTATTTTAATGAATTAAGGTGCCCTCCTCTTTTCTGTGAGGGCATTTTCTGATTGGTGATCAATGCACACCTTTTGCACCTCACAAATATGTTTGATTTAGCAAGGTCTTCTGTATGTCTCTATTTTTCCTCAAAATTAGATTGTCACAGCTCGGTAAAATGCTGTTTTCAAATTATTCATAGGGCTTTTTTAAAACTTGAATAGAAAAGTGATTTGGAATCCTTTTCTTCATTAAAGCCTTGCCAGTCACAACAAAAGCTTGTCCCGTGGAGAAGTGAAGAAAGACTTTAGCTGACTGTTTAATTCAGTTTCAACGTCGAAAGAAAGCAGTATACCTTCTCACCAGAAAGTGCCAGATGATATTCTCAGTACCATGCTCCAAGTAGGATAAAAGACTGCTCTAAAACTCTATCCTGTTTGACCCTAGCCAGAGCCAAGCATTTTTTTTCAGTGCGCAAATGAGTAATTTAATCTTTTATCACAGGGCTGACGCTCATTAAAATATATTGCTTCTTTTGTCCACTGGGGACCTGCCAAAAACAGACCCGTGACCTATTTTTTAGTCCAAACTCATAGTTGAAGCCAAATGTTTTAGATGGACTCTTAAAATGCAGAGATGTTTTTTTTTCAGTTTTGGAGACTCTGTTGTCACAATGGCAGTGGAAGAAAATCAGAACAGAAAAAAAGCTACTGACAGTGTCAAATTGTCTGTCTTATGGTCTGAGTCAGTCTGGGTCAGCTAGTCGATGAATGTCACTCACTGCCATGTCAGGGTCACTGTAGAGCAAGTAAAGCGGTGCCTTCGAAAGTCCATAATAACCACTGACAAGAGCAGTGCTGTTTATTTGTTATGACACACACACACAAGGAGAAGCGCACATACTGTACCTGTACATACACCGTTCATACACTCTCACTCCCACAGATAGACTCACACACTAAGTACCTTCATTCAGCTTAAATCCACGTCAGCTCCTGAGTTGCCTTTTGAGATCAGTTTGGTGAGACTGCTCGTGTGAGCCAGTGTTAACGATGTGCATGTGTGTGTGTGTGTACATACAGTATTTCCATACGCGTGTGTGACTATACACACTTGTGTGAGGCTGTGCGGTTGTGCTGCTATCATCATTACCCAAGTCAATACCCACATGTCCACGTATTGATCACTCTATCGATGAGCGATGAGGGATCTCAGGCTGCAGAGCCTTGTGGATCTGTTGAGACTTTTACTGAGACCACACACTGAGATCAGCTCAAGTTCAGCTAAAGATCACCTCCAGGGCAAGATTATTGGCTCTTAGACAGCTTTCCAGGCAGCATTAAAGGCACATCTGATGACAGTATATCAAGTAAAAAATACACATCGTTACATCTGCATGTTTTCATTTTATTTTTCAAAAGGTGTTTTTTATGTGAGATTGATCTTGTGGACAGAAATACTTGAGCACATTACTAATTATTATCTGTAATGTTTATGAGCTACAGCGTTTTAATCTTCTGCTACAGGAATGCTGATCAAGAGTTTGTTGTTGTTGAAAGTGTAAATCATGAATCAGAGTTTTATGCATTCATTTGAAAAGCTACAGTGATCATACAGTGATCTTGATCATGAGGTTAGTTAATCTTTTGTTTTTTGTTGAATTATCACTCACAAAGGAAGGCTTTTATGGAAATATATTTAGAATATCAAGTGATCAATAGATGAAATAAAGAAGAATAGTGGCCACAGTGACAAACCACATAGTAAAGTCACAGTGGCTGTAAATTTTAACTAAGCTGCGTGCTGGTCAATCTCACAAACAAGCTATGCACAGTGTATTAACAAAGGGTCAGTTTTTCCATACACGTGCTGCTTTGTAAATTTAATTTGAGGGCCACGCAGGAACTGAAGAAGTCACGCTCATTTTAAACCAGGGTTCTTCATCTTTTTCAGCCCACACCAAAATTAGAAGTTTAGTCTCTCACCCTGAGAAGCAGGCTCATTAAAACATATTACCACTCTTGACATGTGGGAACTCACCAGCAGCAGGACCACGGATCATTTAACTCCGAGTCAGAGTTCATGGAACCGATAGACAGTTTCCATGCATAATTAACACCCTGAACATACTGTATCTGATTCTGTTTAAGATCATGTCTTTCTTAGCCTGATAGTGCAGCTTGTTTGATTTTGTTTGTACTGTATATTTTCTACTTTATGTCCATACATGCCAGTACTGAAACAGCTGATGAAAGAACAGATTTTAGTTTTGGTGACTTGTTAGGTTTTATCTCCTTTCTTGGACAAACATGGGCTTATGATGAATAAAATCACAGTCAGCAACTTGTGAAACGCAATTAAGCACAAAAAAATACAGTTGTTATTTGGTCATGCAGTTTTTATAATTTCAACTTTAGTTAGTTCATTTTACATTTTAGGAATCTAGTGAACAAATAGTGATTAAAGAGAAGATTCAGTTTCAACGGAAAATTAAAAGCAGGCAGTAGTGAAGCATGCAAAGATCAGGGCCTTGAAAACAAAGTAAGATTATAACAGGATCAGGTATCAGGTTGTAATGGTGGTTGGATATTAAAAAATATTAATGAGTCTGTTCATGTGAGCAGTTATTTGTGGATGTTATTTTACATGGAAATGTGCTATAGGATTATAGACTGTGACATAGATATTTATATAAACTAAGACTTCATCCAGTTTTACTTCAAACATATTGACATGTACACACACATTTATGATGACTTTTTAATTCAAAACAATACTTCCACGCATTCAGTAGATTTTATTAAGTTTGCTGGGGAAAATGCAATATAGACAGCCCCTGCAAGTGCATCATAGTTTTCTGAACAGTTTATGCAGAATTATGTCATGTGTGAATGTTAACAACACATCATGGAGTGCATTTCCATGACAGCGTCGCAGTATAATGTGTGTCAACATAGTCAGTTTGTCTGAGCATAAAAAATAAAAAAAATAAATAAAAAATAAAAAGCCTGCAGGCCTTTTTCTCCCTCTCCAGCTTTCAATTTCTGCCCCCCCCATCCTCTTCACCATCACTCTCCTTTTCCCTCCTCCACCCCTGCCCAGGCCCCTCCTCCTCCATCCCCCCAGGGTGTCCTGAGACCCTTCATTACTGTCGCCATGGTAACACCTCAACCATTTGACAGTGGTCCCGGACACTCCTTCCCACCCACCCATCTTTTTTTTTTTCCCCTGACTCCTTTTCCTTCTGTCCTTGTCTTCCTCCCCTCTTTTCTCCCCCCACTCCTCCTCCCCCTTCCAAACTCCCTCTTGCTCCTCTCAAAACATGGCTTCCGGACAAAAATCACCAAATCACAGCGGCAAGTGGGGCATATGATGATGGGACGACCCCCTGAGGTTTTCCTCTTTCCCCAACCACTCCTTAAATGGCTGGAGCAATCATAACGTCCTAACACTTTGAAGTCAAGTCCCAATTCCACTCTTTTTACTTTCTCCGTCTGTCTGTCCGTCTCCCCGTCTGCCCGTCTGTCTGTCTCCCTTTTTCTTACACGCTTGCCTCAAGAGTCAAATTGGCAGACATGTGGGCCTATATTGCCATGACAGAGGGATGTCGTGCCGACAATTTCTGAACCAAATCAGTCGGCATCCAATTAAACATGGGAATATTGATCTCATGCCTCATTTCTGAGGATTAGTCTTCCCTTTGAAACATGCTCTGTTTGAAACATGGCCACGATGAAAACACACACAGACGCGCACACACACAAGCACACACAAGCACACACACATAATATACATGCTGCGAGACACAAGCGCTGTTGGCTGTCAGCCCTCCAGGTGTGACATGCTGATCGCGTGTCATTATGGCTCGCCTTCACGTTGGCGACAGTTGATGATGTCAACGTGAGATTTAAGGCCACCCCTGTTGCTGCCTCGACACCAAGCTTGCACTCATAACCACATACACACACACACACACAGTAGGCCCACACGCACGAACACACTGGGTCAGATCAGTTCTCCCTGGCCACCTCTGTGCTCTGTAGCAATGTTTTAATCATGATCGGGTTTGTTTGTAATTATAAACACTCTGAGACGCCCATATCAAAGAGCTTCATAGAATTCAGGCCTATGGGTATCCTTGGTTGCTTTTGAAAAATGCACGCAGCCGCCCCCCACCCCCCTACCAACACACACACACACACACACACACACACACACACTAACAAACACGCTCGCACAGTTCACTTCAAAAGCAGACCCTTCTTTTTGAGCTGTCTGCGCGGCTTTTGCATACACCTTAAAGGCCTTTTGCCCAGAGCACCAAGGTCAACACAAGTTGTTTGTGCATGTCGTGTCGAGCTGTCCCCTGGGCTCATCTGCTTCAGAGGCCAGGCCCTGCTTTTTTTTTACACCACAAATGCCCCATCCTTCAAAGTCAACCCCCAACATCTGAGAGGAGCGAGACTTTAGGAGCTTAAGGTCCAATCAGCAGGAATTCTAGGAATAACTTTTAATTTAAACAAAGACAAGTTTCTATTATCCAAATGGAAAGTTGGCAACTTATAGGTTAAGTGACGTTACACAGTGATATCTTGAAGCGGAAGCCCCATTACCAGCCCCACATAATCTTTAATCCTGCTGTTTACAGCGCCGACTCCCTAAGAGATGGAGGAGCATCATCATAATGACGATATTCTATGGTTTATCCTTATCCCGGTCATTATCAAACTCATCAGCTGAATGCCAAGCTAAATTTAACATCTTCATGTCAAGGTGCAGTTATTAAATCTTCAGTTCAAATAATAAAAATACAAATTTTTACGCCAACCTGATAAATATTTCATGTGCTTATACTGTGCACCAGACCGAAGGTCACACTTGAATCAAGGCAAACAAAATGCATCTTCAAATTAAAATGGTAAAAAATTTCACCATTCCCCCTTATTCTTGACACTCTACATATGATACCCTAAACCCATAAATGAACCTCCATATTCATTTTCAGTCATAGCAGGCTGCATCTTATTAGATTTAGTAGACTTAGATTTAGTGATTGTTTAGAAGCAGAATATTTTCTTAACCTAACCTTGAAATTGTGGCTGTTTTGTGAAGCTACGGACGCACTAAAAATGAATGTGTGATAATGTTAAGGGCACATCGATTTAGAATTCATTTGCAGCAGTCCAAGAAAAAAAGTTTATTGAAGTTTTAAAATTATGAAATAGATAAATGAGACCATTTTGTAAAGCCAGGCTGCTGTCAGCCATTTTATAAAAGTTTCAGTGAAGATGCTATTGACATAAAATGGATTATGTGTGTGTGTGTGTGTGTGTGTGTGTGTGTGTGTGTGTGTATTCACGTGGAGATTATGCAACATAAGACTGATCACAGGGAGGTTATAATGAATGTGGTTCAGCATGTGGGCGTTCAACAGAAATGAAATTATTTCCTGTTGCATAACCTGCAAAAGATTTTATGTTTCTTGCATTGAGGGAACTTATTTGATGTTTGTTAGTTAGTTTGATTATTGCAGTGATATGCATAGAGAAAGGTCCTATTAAAGGCTCCCCCACATATGAATTGTTTGACCAGTGAATTTAAATAAAACATTTGGTGAGGCCCCTGGTTCAAGTTGAAGACCCACATCTAACTTCAGCATGAATTATAAAACCGATGTCTTTGAAAACGACCTTGTACTTTCACTTTACTTTTTTCCCACTCTCTGTAAAGACCATGAAATGAAAGAAATATGTGTTGTTGTTGGGGCAAAGGAGTGCATGGTGTCTCCAGAGTCATTTTCATTCACAGATAAACACACGGCAGCATCGGTAAACAAGATTCACGGGGAAAGAGTGAGACACATTTGATAGTCATAAAGGATTTTTTCCCCTCAACGAGCAGAGATCAAATAAACTCTGTGTGTCTGAGGTGCCGCGTAGCCTCAAGCAGTGAAGCATAAATTTAGAACAAATCTTGTTTCTCTTACAAGGGTATTACTTTAATTTCTATGCTTGGGTAAAAAAGGGGAAATGTGGGGGGCAAATTATGAAAAAAAAAAGAATAAAAAAACACGTCTTCCATCTAACCTCGCTAGCATATCAGAAAATATGCTGTATCCTAGTTCAAGTTGTCACCTCATATACCACCTGACCCTGTAGCTCCCTTCTAAAATCAGTTTTGTTTCAAAATGAAAAAAGCAATTTTCCTTGGGTTTATAATCTTCAGTAATAGTCAACCATCATTTTTAATCTTTAGATGCATTTTAAATCCAAGCTGTAATGTCTTAACTCTCTGCCAAGGTCAAATATCTTAGCAAATAAGGCTTAAGCTTTGTTTTATATGAAAGAATTACATGATTAATACCAAAGAATTAATCACGTACTCTTCAGATCTCCCAGATTGGGTTTGTGCTAAAGGATTATGCTGTCCTACTTTTTCACATGGCATAAATTGACATGGAGGTTTGTTTAGCAAAGTACTGCTAAATACATTCTTTTAACTCTTCAGTTGCACAAGGAGCCTTGATTGCAGGCCACAGCATTCAGTGATTTCGTGTTCCTCTCCTATCCTCTTTCAGGATAATCTTTAACAGTTATTATTTACACTCAGCGCTGCATGATTCAAATCATGACAGCTGTGTCATGGTGAAGTTCAGGGTTCAGTGAGGGGTTTTAACATTTCCATAGTTCAAAAGAAATACAAAAGTGATGAAGGTTGAATCAGATCAACAAAGCCATATTGTCTTTGATATGTGAATGTTCTCTGGCTGTTTTGTGTTGCAGAGTTAAGAAGAAATAGCCTTTTAACCACTTGCATTGACAAGACAACAAATCCTGCCCCTCTGATAGTAAACTGAGAGACTGTCAATGTGACTTTTAAAAGGAAATGACCACACTGAACACGTCATATGACAGTGTAGTTTATAACTCTCAGAATACAATGACACTCAACTTAACAGTCGTCTAGTCCACTAAGTCACCTTGTCGTTGTCGTGGCTCCCTGGAGTACAGCTTTCTGTAAGAGCGGTCCCTTCTCACAAACACTTATTTGGCATCCAGGGCTATAATGTTTTAGATTTTCCTTTTAAGTGATGCCAGTGGAATAAACCTTAGCAGCCATTCCCTCTGCAGAATCAGTCATCATCTGATTCTCCAAACCCAAATCATCAGCTGCCGCCTCATGTTTCTGTATTTACGACCACCCAGGAGGGCATCTCTTATTAATGCACACTTTTATAAACTGGACAGCAGTTTCACTCCTCAGCCCCCTCCTGTACGTCCAAACAAACCGTGATTTATAATTCACATGATTTATGATCTATCAGAGTGCCGAAGTACCGCCGTCTACTCAGCCATTCGTTTATACATGCACCCACTACAGATAAAGTAAAACTAGATGTAGATGCATTGGATGATTTCATTCAAAACCTGCTCATGTGTTTATTATGCACAATAAATCTAAAACCACTTGGAGTGTCAAAGCAATCTGTTGCCTCTGCTGCACTTTTATTGCAGGGCAAAATGATAAGTTGCTTTGTAAATTGCAGGGATAGCAACACATGCATATTAATGGGACATTTCAGATGTCCCTGCATTTTGACCAATGCAAAATGAATAATTGCAGAATGTTTTGTTGCAGAACTTCACAGTTAGGTTAAGGATACTTAACTTTAGGAAGAGAAACAGACTGATGGATTTGAATCAGTGAATAGCAGCCGGTGTTACTATTTCTTTATTTATGCATTCATGACATCCAGTTTATTTATTGCATATTTTTTAAAAGCGCACATATGATAACTGTCCTTATATGTGTGACTGTATGACATTTGATTCTAACACATAAAGCTACTGGTCCATTTTTACAATGCTCTGATCCAGTATCCTTTGTTATTGTATTTTACATTTTTATGAAACAGCTGAAATGAGCTTTATGAAGTTTGTGTGAGTGTGTGTGATTATCATATGAAAGGTTATATTTGACCCTCGTGAGTCAGTTGCATTTAGCATCCATTTTGAGTTGCTCTCCCCTTTTGTTCTGGACTACCTTGGATATCACCTGGCTGTGACTGTGAGTTTAATGAATGCTGATGTCTCTATACGTGACGGGTATTACACAATAAAAATGTTTCAGTAAAACTCAGTATGTGGGGTAATTGGTTCTGTTTAAAAATGCATCAGGTTCAGCGTGGCATACGCAGGCACATGGGCATGCACACACACACACACACACACACACACACACACACAGTTGTGTGGCAAGCGCTTTCTGATCTGACCCGTCAAAACTCATTAAGGCTTAAAACATATTTCCAACTGACACCCGAAGTCTCCATTAGAAAACCGCCAATTACCACAGAAAGATATCCCCCCACCTGCCTGCCACATTTGCATATGATTGGAGCGATCAGTTAAAATGAGAGCATTTTGGCGCTGCTCAAAAATTCACAGTACGCCGCCAGATCAAGGCAGGGAGGGGAGGCATAGTAATGTGAAGTCAGCGCTTTAACTGCAGGTTTAAAAGTTGCTTGGACTGCGGGGGTGAGAGTGGGGTTACGTCCTCAAAATCATGGTTATAGATATAAGTTGGACAGCAGTGCTCTATCTTTGCGCAGCTCTCAGCATTAGACTGTTTTGCCAGCGCAGAGTGGATCTAAACATCTCTCATTTAAATACATTTGAATACAAGGACAAGAAATAATAGGCTCTGAGTGTGTAGCACTGTTGTCGTGGGAGTAAAGAGTGCAAGCAGTGCAGTTTTTGCGCAATTATGAATGTTTTAATGGCAAAGT
This sequence comes from Terapon puta, assembly GCA_028564955.1. Lineage (NCBI taxonomy): Eukaryota > Metazoa > Chordata > Actinopteri > Centrarchiformes > Terapontidae > Terapon > Terapon puta. The sequence goes on from JAOXYL010000055.1 coordinate 7,682,546, forward strand.
TAGACTCAGATTTTTTTTGGCATGGTTTAGGAACACGTGTGTTAATCAGATGTGTGTCTGTGTGTGTGTGAAACAGAGAGGGAGAGAGAGAAAGAGAGAGGGAGATTTAGGGTCTATGCATCATGGTTTTCAAGAAAAACAGCACTTACACCCATTACAATCAAGATCATTCATGTTCAGCTCGTCCTTGCTGTGTGTCTTTCTCTCCCTCTCCTCTTTATTCCTTTGTCTCTGTCTGTCAGTCTGATTGTCTGACCATTACTGCCTTGATAAAGTTGTCTGGAGATGAGAAGTCAAGTCTTCAATCAGTGCAGAAGTAGGCCAATAGATGTGAATCCAAGCATATGTCAATCAGAAACATAATCACCAAGCCTCTGGCTGAGGTGGGAACTGTAACAGTGGACACTATGGAAGGACAAACACACACACATGCACCCATTCATGTACTTGCATTCACATGCACAAAAACAAGCACATGCGTGTGCACAGTTGGAGCTAGTTAGGGTCAGACAGTTTGACGTGTGATCACAGATCTGATTACTTTTTTTCGTCATGTAGCGCAAAGCCAGGTTCTATACACTCTGTAAAAAATATCTGAAATATCTCCAAAATGTATTATTTACAGTCATTTTTTAAACTAGAATGAAGTCACACATGAAAACATCTATAACTTTTTTTTTTTTAATGGAATATAATTTGTAGGCTTGTAAGAACAGAGTTTTCAGTGGTGAGGTACAGTCCAGAGAACACAGTGCACATTACCCCAGCTCAATCCTCCTGCTGCGCACACTCATGGGAAAAGTTTGAAGCAGATTTCACATCTTTGAAATGGCAAATATGAATGGAGGCCATTTCATAACATAACAAACAAAAGTCACCAGCGTGATTTCTGGCCACTGTGCCGGCAGCCGCCATGTGTCGGGTCAAAGTGTCCCTGAGGAGGACTCTGACATCTCAAATGTACCTGCTCACTCAGTATGATCCACTAACACTCTTGGCTAATGCCCAGAACACAAGGTAAAAAAATAATATTGTTCCTGGCTTAGAATTGACTTGACTGAAGTAAGGATGACGCTCATGATCATGACATCAAGGCAAATTCAGGAGCTGCTCTTTTAACAGATCCATATCTGCCTATAGCTATATTCATTAAAAAAAAATCTATATGGGTATCATGTTGTGCAGCCTGAGCTTACATTGCATCAGATGAGGTTGTCAGACAGGTTGCTAAATGTGAGAAAATTAAAATGTAAATATAATAGGTTGAGATAATGTGAATTGGGTTATTACCCTCCTGTTGTAAAAAAAATGGTGATGACATTGATTGTAAGGTGTGACACATTTTCTTTCTATGCAACAGACAGTAATGACCGGGCTGATGGCAGGACGATCATTATCACCATAATCATCATTGGTATAATCAGTACTGTTTTCAGTGGGAGATTGCTTTGAGCCTCCTATTGGTTGTTCAGAAAGTGATGGAGAGATGGAGGAACACACACACACACACACACACACACACACACACATACAGATAAACCCAGCGGCTCTAAACGAGGCTCTTCATTGTTTCCCATGTGATTAAAACCGAGTACCGTTGAGTCTCTTATATTGTCATCAGCCTGCTTTTGTGGTGTGTGCTGTGTGTGTGCTGTATATGTATGTGTGTGTGTGTTTGCTCTCCCTGCAGTGGCCCTGCTCTAAATGAATGTCAGCTTGCCTTAGTCCAAGCATGGGCCCCAATGCGGCCGATCGATACTTCATTAGGCCTGGATTGTCTTGTGTCCATGCAACCTTGAAGCTGTTCCTTAATTACCCCAGCATTAAGGCCCCGGACGGTGCTACAGACCACGCTACACTGAGGATGGCCAGACCCAACAAAGCAACCCCCCCCTACACTCACTCCTCCCATACCCCCCTGCATCAGATGCAAAAATGCACACAGATATACATCAGCGCACACACATGCAGGAATACATACACATGCACCCACCCAGGCTTTCACATATGCATGCATCTTTCTTACACACACACACACACACACACACACACACACACACACACACA
>JAOXYL010000055.1:7687802-7700415 GCA_028564955.1 Terapon puta
TGTGTGTGTGTGTGTGTGTGTGTGAGGGAGAGAGAGAGACAGAGAGGGAGTGACCTGTGTTTGTCTATAAATGATTCAGATGCCGTACATTTAATAGTCTTAGTCAGTCATTGGATGTGTATGTATGTGTGTGTGTCTTTGTGCCTGTGCTAAGGTGACTGCTCCCCCATGTATTGGTGTGTGGGCGTGTGTGTGTATGTGTGTCTCTGTACCAGTTTTACAGTGTCTGGGGTAATTATGCATTATCCAACAAGGGATCAGTGTCTTGCTCTAAGCAGCACCCGGGTGTTGTTGTTTAATGTAATAAATGTCATGTATGCATGGCTTCACATGCGCTTCGTTAGCAGTTTAATGCTAACCGTTAAGCATCACCAGTGCCTCCCAGCCATGAGCCAACATCTGCTAATGACACCAGCATTTAGCTCAAATCATCACATAGAGAAGGATAAACACTCTTTGTGAGACCTTACCACTAGCCACAATGAAACAGAGTTAATTATTTGTAGCTATAAATGATACACTGGAAGCTGATTCACATATATTTATGTCAAAACTCTTAATCCTATTGCACAGTAAATATGCTCTGGTTACCTTGGTGCCAAATTGGAAAAAAAATGAAAACAAAATTAGTCAACATAGTTCATTGCAATCTATAATAGTTTTATTTCTTTGTCCCATGATATATATATATCTATATTGGAAAATACTTTTCAACCATATGACCCAGCGCTTTTAGTTATACTGTGCATATCATATGAAGTTCATACATTCTAAAGGGAAACTGATGGCAAACTGCTTCAAAAACATTACTGTAAGTAAACTTCAGTTTTTTAATTTCTTTTCTATCTTTAACTTGATCCTTTCTGCTAATTTTGCCAATTAATTTTGGGAAGTGTGAAAGTCAGTCTAGTCAAACAGAGCATTTCATATAACAAGGAGGATTATCTAAAAAAAAGTTATCAGTCTTAAGGGCTTGGGGAAGTAGCTTCTGCAATTAGAGGTTAATCAAATACACACACACAAACACACACTCACGCTGGGGAATTACATTTGCAGGCTTTTTTGTTGACTGTTGAGCAGACCATTGGCGCTCTGGACTTCAGTGCTTTGCCCGTGAGCACTTTGTTGTAGTGGGTCACGGGGTCTACTTTACAAAGTTTAAACATTTAAAGTTAACTTGATTTTTTTTGTTAGTCAACCCTATGACTGTGCTGTTGTAATACAAAGTACTACTCCAGCAACACGCTGAAACTGAGATAATATTAAAGCAATTTCATCTCTGCCCGCACTGAGATTGGGCCAGAGTCAAAAGTAATACCAAAGCAGAAGAGATCAGTTTTCTATCATCTAAGAATTCTCTAAAGATGAAATAGGCCTCATAAATGAGTCTCAATGATAACTGATGTATGGTAAATGGTAGAGAGAAGATAATATAGGAAATTGGGCGAATAGTGTCTGGAGACTGAATCAATTCATTTCAAAGTAGAGATCTACGGCGGGTTCTACTATTTCTTTTAAGGTACAGTCTGTGCTTTGCCGCAGATTTCACATTAACTCCCACATCATCATTTATACACTTAAAGCCTGGTTTGGTCAAGCCCGTGCACGTACACTGACACAAGCACAGCCGCACACACAGTCACACTCGCTAAGGAAATGGAAGAAAGGGACAGGAGGCAATAATAATAGTGAAGAGGCTCAGTGGTTATCGGCCTACACATCATAGGTTGGAAATCCTTGTGATGGGCTAAAGACATCAACCGGGCACGTGGCTGTTGATGTGCTCTTGAGCAACACTCCGGCCGTTTACCCATTCTCCCTTTTGTAGCTGTGCTCTTGATAAGACCGTCTGGCTGAACCTGAGTGTAAAATGTCGGGGAGCGGGGACAAGAGGGGAATGGGAGATAAGTGGAAGAGAAGGAAGGACAGTAGAGTGGATAGTAAGGAAGGAGGTAAAGGAAAGAGGAGAGGAGTGAGGAGGAGAGATTGATTTGGCCGGCCAGGAGATGACTGCTGATGAAGGCCTCTCATAGACAGATGGATACAGCGTCGGGTCCCCGCTCCTATAAGCCCTCAGCCTAATCCGCCTCAAATTTCCCTCTGATTGCTTCTAAATAGCCTTCTCCCATAGTTTCCTGCTGATTTCTCACCGTGAACTCCTTCCCTCCCCGCTCCGAACAGGGAATGATGTCTAGCCCGGTGAGCTGCTTCCCTGGGTTTGACCGAAGAATGCGCTAAGAGAGTGATAGTAGAGGGTGCGAGAGGTGATGGCTCCCCTGCCCTTGTTTAGTGTGTGTGTGTGTGTGTGTGTGTGTGTGTGTGTGTGTGCATATGTGTGCGTGTCCATCCCCTCATAAAACCAGTCCCAGGTCTTGTCATTAAAATGCATTATCATCCCACTGTGTCAAGAGAGGAGACAAATAGTCTTTCTCTCTGCCCACTATCTCTCCGTCTCATTCTTATTCTCTTTTTCATACACTCCCGGACTCCATCTCTTCAGAGGTGTGCTGTGGCGGTGAAGAAGGGGATGGGGTGGCTTTTTCTCTTGTCCCTCCTCTCTTAATTTCTTGCTACTCTTTGTTTTTCACTTATTTTTAATTATACCCTCCAATTTTTCTAAGATCTCAGGGTCTCTGGACTCTGTTCCCCTCTTCCCATCCATCTCTCACTCCAGTGTCTCCTCTTCTTTGTTTTTCTGTCTTTGTCACTTAAATTCTCTGCGCACAGTTGGCAGAAATGTAATGCAGAATTATTCAGAATAGGGACACTGTTTTCTCTCCATGGTGTGGGGGCCCCCCACTCAGCAATGCGATAACAGAGCTATAGTCTAACACACCCTGATTTGTTTGCCACTCATTTATCATGTGACCTTTCCCAGCCGTCATTAATACAGTGAGAGAGAAAGGGAGAGAGAGAAAGAGATGGACAGAGAAAGAGGCAGAGAGAGAGAGAGACAGGACAGACAGACGCAGAGACAAAACCAAAACCAAAGAAGCATACATTCAGAGATGCAGACAGAAAGGTCAAGTAAAGAGACAAACAAGGTAGGCGCTTTAGAGAGAATGGACGGTGTGTGAAGAGAAGGGGAGAGAGGGAGAGCGAGAGAGAGAGAGAGAGAATAAAATAGCGAGAGAGAGAGATAGCGGGAGTAGAGAAGATTGCATTTCAGAATTACTGGCCAACACCTAACAATTTATGCCCTCACGCAGTGCTTGGCAGCAGCTGGAGTCTGCAAAGCCTGCGGTGAGTGTGTGTGTGTGTGTGTGTGTGTGTGTGTGTGTGTGTGTGTGTGTGTGTGTGTGGAGAGAGAGAGAGAGAGGGAGAGAGAGGTGGAGAGTAAAGGTAAGCTACAATACTCTATAGCAGTGAAGTGACATTATCAAGGGGCATTAACAGAAAGGCGTTCGGTATCACTGCCTCCGCAAACCGATATGTTTTTATTCAGGAAAACAAGGTTCAGATGATGGCAACAGCGGTGTCCTGCAGAAACAGGAGACAGAGCTACAAAAAAACAGATGCGCTTTGTTATATCTTATCGTGTATCACCTCTGTTTTATCTTATCTGTTGATTCTGAGATGAACCCAACCACGCACAACGTTTTCACAACACATTATGAAACAGCACTGAAAAAAGGCCTACCATCAGACTAATATCAGAAATATATTTACTGCCCGTTTTCAGGAAATTGTGCTGTTTCTTTTTTCACATAAATGTTTTTTAATGCCAAGAGGTCATCTGTAAAATACAATATCTTTAATTCCTGAAACTTGACTTCTAAAAAAAAAAAAAGAACTGACTGATAAGCTGCATTGTTGTATTCATTTTTTTTTTTCTGTAAAAAGTGAAGTCAACATCAGACTGTATGATCAACTCCACAAGGCCTGGCAGACAAAGAACTCTGCCCAGCCAAAACTGTACAAGCCTGCGAGTATAGACGCTAACACAAACCATTTGCAGCGCTGTTTTTTTATGAACAGTTAATCCATTACAACATGAGATTGTAGTTAAGAAAACTTTGATCCAGTTGGGGGCAAATAAGGATAGTGGTTATTTTGTCAGTTTGTTGATGGTTGAAGGGATTAAGATAAAGTGCGATTCTTGTTCTTAAACGACCCCCACATAAAAAGGGTTTACAAAAAGAGGGGAAACAATATCAGCCATAATAATATCTTGTTATGCACTTTTATGCACACTTTTATGCACACACACTCACACTTAAGCACAGGCCTCATCCTCTCCTGCTATCTGCCATCAGCCCCGGTGTGAGCCAGTAGGGGAGACCACAGCGAGCACAGTGGGCAGTGGAGGTGGCGGCAAGGGCCAAAAAAATTAAACCATCTGCGGTTCGCTCCAGTCCGAGAATATGAACAGAAAAATGAAGGTGACATTTGAGGGAGAGAGAGGGAGGGAGAGCGAAAGAGGTGTACTGGTGCGGGAGGGAGCGGGGTGGGGGGATTTAATAGGTCCCTGAGACACGAAGGGTGTGAGATGAGATGATGAAACCAGAGGATAGAGGGGAGGGAGGGCGGGAAGAGAGAGGGAGATTGTGTGTCAAAATGTGGATGTTTGGAGATTGGGCTTCCAACCCTGCCAAATGATTAAAATGTTCCCTCTGACATTCATATTCCCCTATCTGGATTCCTGCCTACGAACGATGGGCCGCGTTGAATATGAATTTAGAGATGGCCGTATAGAATTTGATCTGAGAAATGTTTATAGCTGGAGATGCAATTTAGGCATGTTGCATTTGGTGACAGTGTCGGTTTGATGAGAGAGAGGGAAGATAAGATTTAATTTTATTATACTTGCATTTTGATAATTCAGCAGCAATATAGTCCATAATGTGACATTCTGTTGTTCTCATAAACCCTTAATTTTGGACAATTTTGATTAATTCATATGCTAAGATATTATACAAAAAGCATTCATTTTTTGCAAGTATTTGAATTTTTAATTAAAAATCTACCTGGCCTTTTTAATCAAAGTAAAACAAGTGCTTTTTTTTAATTGAGTTCTGACCAGGCCTGACAGTAATTTTGACGTTTTATGATTAAATACAATTTGAGCAACTGAAATTAAATTTGATTTAATTTGTGCACACACCACACACACACACACACACACACACACACACACACACACACACACACACACTCACACATGGACACAATAAATGTACAACAAAAGAAATCAGGGAGACCTCAGACGTCAGAATCTCCCTGAGTGTGAGTCGCCATCCCTTCCCTTCCAACGCTCTAGAGATGAGGGTTGTCATGGTTACGGGGGCAGAAAAATCACCCCATGGCCCACCCCACCCCCCATGACACACACACAGATACACACATATATACACATAAACCATTTTTTCCCTTCAGTTGTCCGGGCATTGCTGATGTCACTGGTGAAACTATGAATTTAACATACAGGTCAGGAGATGCATATCTGGGCTGCGGTAAGCCGTCAGGAGACGTAGAGCGAGAAAAAGGAACAGATAGACACACCGTACGCCCTTGAAATTTAAAAGCGAAAGTAATAAAGAAAACGAGGGGGAATTCAAAACTCAGTCTCAAAAGAGATTTTTACTATTGAGGATGTTCTCCTTTTGCTCCCGTTCCTCCTTTTCAAGTGCAATTAGACCCTTTCCCTGAAAAAAAATGGGAGAGTAAAGGCAAAAAAAGAGAGGGAAACAGAGAGCCTGATTGAAAAGAGAGATGGATGATGAAGTGAAGCTGAGCGAAGAGGAATACAGGAGATTCTTTTAACTGTAGCTTTTGTTTTTGCTTTTGCGTTGCCTCTGGAATTATAAAAGAACTTCACTAAGCACTTAGGGGATTACAGTGCACTTGCTTCTGATAAATATCTTAATTTTGATGTGATTTTTAAGCCATCAACATAATTATTATTTTTCATTTTTCTTCCCCCTTCCAACTTGTTTTTAATGAAGACCCTTTTCAATAAACAAATGGATATGCATTAAGGGGGATGATGGGGCTTTCAAGTATAAACCTCTCATGTCTATTAAGTGCTTCCATTACACACATTTCTTCAGCAGCCCCCCACTAAATGTTTTTCTTTCTTTCTTGAAAGCAGATCTGTGAGGTCTCTAGTTTGTACAGATGCAATGAGCCACTGCTCAGTTTTTGACATTCGCTTTCCCTTGACGTGTATTTCGATACAAGATAAAACACTAAGATAGATAATCAAAAATAAATTATTTTTAGTTTTGTTTTTAGGTGAAAATTAACTGTCACCCATTATGTGTTGTTTGCTGTTTCATTTGTGTTTAATTAATGAATACAATCTTAAATACACAATATTGACTTTTTTAAATTAACATTATATTATTAGCGCTGCCAATATATTTTGCATAATTTAAAGAATTGATTTAATTGATTAATCTAGCTAAATTCATTTATTAAAAAGATAATTCTTCTGATAAAATAACTGGCTTTGAGACGTTTAATAGCCAGACTTTAAGCCATTAGGCACATCCGGCTGAAAAATAACAAATACAGGATAATAAATCTGTACAATACGTCTGGACATTGTCCTCATATAATTGGTGTTTGATAACTCTGATTGACTATTGATCGGCACTGAGTTTTGACCCCAGCAATAAATCCAGAGCCCTGGTGGCCAGGACACTGCATCGTTGAATCTGAAATATTTTATCCAAGGCTTAAGAGGAATAGCCACTTATTCTCCCCTTACACACGTTTTTCTTTTTTTATGACAGCAGCGCTCTCATCTTTCCTCTTAAGTTTTACCCTTTTGTGACCTTTTGGAGAGACCAAACGTGTCTGCGTTATATATGGGCTGTCCTGCGATGACGGTGCGGGTGGGGAGGTTATGAAGGGGGTGCATTAGCTGCTCCCCCCTCCACCCCAACCTGCCCCAACCCGCCATGGCAGAGTCCCCAACCCCAACCCCTACTCCGCTTCACTTCATTCATTTTGTTCGTCCCCTGCGGTCGGCCAGCAAGGCCTCTAAATCCTCCCTTTATTGTACACGGCGCACACAAAGGCTTGGCCTGCTCTCTCATTTCCTTGATGTGCCTTTGGACAGCGGCGGTGGCTTTGTAGGCATCGATGCAAACATTAGCATAAAGCAGCTCCTGGGGACTGCCGAACAATCAACTCAACTGTTTCTGGTCAATAGAGTAGACTTACATACGATGTGTGACCACATGAATTAAATACTCAGTGTTGCGTTTTCCTGAGATCTCTGTTGCCGGCAACACACGGCCAAAGATATGCGATTAGACAAGGAGAGAGAGATGACCCTCTTGATCTTTGGTGATGTGCACCTTTCCCATGGCTTTGGCCTCAGCTCTCTCTCTGTGCCTCTCTCTCTCTATTGCTCCTCACCTTCCTCTTCACCGCCAACAAAAGTGGGATTACCCAGCAAGACAGAGAGAGGGGGAGAGAGAGAGAGAGAGAGGGAGAGAGGGAGAGAGAGTTGGTGTGTTTATGGCCAAGTTAAGCTTTTTGAACCAGTGGGTTTCCTTCCTAAAATAGACTCACTTCAGGCTGCATGTCTGGTAATTATTGACCAGGAGGGAAGAGTGGCAAACAACACACTCATTACAGATGGAGGTCATTTGCTCAGTACTGAACACCAGAATGGCGATGCAAATTGGTGACTGCCTCCCAATTTTTTTTTTTTTTTTGCGTGTGGTCAGAAATCTAGAGGGTCATTAGAATTTTGTTGGGCCCGTTTAAAGTCCCTGAGTTGCATGTGGGAGTCAAGCCGCCTCTGAGGAGGTGGCAGCGGCTCAAGGGAAAGGAGTCGGCGGCCCTGTCGTCTGCTTCAAAGGCTTGGCTCCATCTTTCATGTCTTTCTCATGTGAAGTGATGAGGATATATAGAAGAATAGACACAAATGAAGGTTTCATATGTGGTCGCTTTACCTCCTCAGTGAATCTGTGGGGGAAGAAAAAGAGAGATTTTTAACCTAAATGCCATGATGTTACCATTGTACCGTATCTATGCTTACAATTTTGAAATAAGTACACTGATGTCTTTTGGTTTCTGAAGGGTGAAACACTTGTTGAGAAAAATTACTACAAGAGCAGTGATGGGAAATATATAATTTGCATCTATGCACAAACTATAAAAACATGTATTTAAATATAAAATAACATACATACAATAAGCATACTTTTGCACTCATTATAGGAGCTTTCTTCTACGATAACAGGCCCAAAAGTATATAATGTAGTGAGAAATAACATTAGTTGAGTAATGTTTCAAATAGAAGTTTTGTTCAGTCTAGGAAAATATTTACTTATTTGATTATCCTCTGAATATTTCATGTATATCATGAATAGAATGATATATATTTTTATCACATAATAATTTCTTCCATCACAGTTGATATATTTGTGGAAATAAAAAAATTTTAAAATAGGGTTTATGATATATGATATATATATGTGTGTGTTATATTTGGAATAAATAATCAACTTGGTGTCTAAAGTTACATTGTGGAAGAAATTCCGTACTTTAATGTGTATATTTAAATATTACGCACTGTAAAGCACATATAGAGTACATTATACATATTAGATAGATATTGAATTCTCTTCTCTTTTTACAGCAACTTCTCTTACTGCTGCATTCATTGCATTTATGAAACAAGATTAACATCGCCTCTGCATTTTTCAATTCCCAAATGTTTATCAGGCATATGAGAACCAGAACAGTTGTAATAGCAATGTGTCATTATTCATAGTCGATATTAGCTGTGTGACACTGTCGCTTTCTCTGCAGCTTGGTGGTTGGTTTAATTCTACCCATCAGGCACTGGGGCGTGACAGGGGGAAGTGTTTTTAGGACTGGGGTCCCTACAATGTCCCCTGATGTGGACAGACATTATAAATGACATCGCCCAATCAGATGCGAGATGGCGACCGGGGGTGGTGGTGGTGTTTGTGTGTGTGTGTTTGCGTGTATAAGGGGAAAAAGGAGAAAAAGGAATAGTGAGGGAGGAGAAGATGAGAAAACATGGGGAGCCTCATTTGATGCAGTTAATGTGCAGATTTATGTAGAGGGACAGTGGTCAACATTCATAAGATCTTCCTGCCTCCCTCCCAGCCTCCCCGCCCCCGCCTCCTCCCACCCCATTTCTTTCTACCCCCCCACCCCACCCCCCACGCCACAGGCTTTCTCTTTTCCTCCTCTCCCCCTCTTTCTCTCCCACTCTGTCACTCACCATCATTCCTCCCTTCTCTTCCCCTGTTTTTTCTGTCTCTCATCTGTCTTTCCCGGCTCCCTCCCTTCCTCCTTCCGTCTCCTATGAAAGGACTGAGATTGTTGTGGACTGCAGCAATCAGACCAATAGGAGGCATAGGTAGACCACAGAAACGCACAGAACACAGCACCGAGTGAGAGAGGAGGGAGAGATGATACATATCCAACATTCAATATTTTCTTTCTGTGCCGCACAAAGCGGCATTTCCGTTCAAGAGAAAAGCGTGATTAAAAACATTCAGCAATGTATGTTATAATATGCAAAGCTGACCAACTAACTGAAGCAAAATTCAATGTGCAGCACTCAATAAAAGAACAAAAATGACTATAGAAAAAAGGTCAAACAAAGTATGTGTACGTCTCACAGTACTGCTTTGAGAAGTATAATGTTAAGTGATCAGAAAAAGTCAGATTCAATGAATAAAAAGCTAATAAACCCATTAAAATACTAAAATTCTAAGTTTTTATATTTATTTAAATTTCATAGTATTATTGATTAGAAAAATAAGAAAAGACATCTCCAGTTTTAAATACATTTATTTAATTTTATTTAGTAGTATTGCATCATTATCTCCACACAACAGCCAAATCATTTAATCAAAGTCTTTCTCGAATCAACTGAAGAAAGCTTCACTTTGTGTCTTTTCTATATGTTGCAGAGTAGAAGTTCAGACCTATTCAATTTCCTCCCCAGTTACAATCTTGAATATGGGCCTTTTTTTATTGCATCTCTTTATGGTGACATTAAGTTTGATGAAAAAATAACAGTCCAAAGCTGCGTAACTTTAACATGTGTTCATGTGATGTTTTTCTTTTTTTAATTTGGAACATAGATTAAATTGTTTTCACACCTTTTTTCACATCAGTATATTTATCCTTTATTTGTGTGTGAGTAACACCTACATTTGTATCTTGCTAGTTTTTTGTGAGGTGCCATTTAACGGTTCACATCGGAGCAGTTTTTTTTTCTTGGCAGAACTTGAGTGCAACAAGAGAAACTTTTGGCCCCTGCTGTCATCTGTCCCAGGTGAAGTGAAAAAAACATCCAAAATTTAAAATGTCACAGTATCCCTTTAAGCATTCTGCGTTATTTTCATTATAGCACTGTGAAACCCATGCATGGCTTCATTTACTGATTGAATCAATTTATTGGTGAATTAGCCCCAAACTCAAATGCAGCACTCCCCAATAAACACACCAGCTTTCTTCATTTTCTCATCTTTTTGCCCTTCCTACAGTACTTTCTCTCTCACTTTTATTCTCTTTACCTCTTTCTCTCACTCTCTCTCTCTTCCCCAGTCCACTGAGTTCTCTGGTAATCCCTCTCAATCATTACAGAGGCCCTTCACTCTTCGTGGGACTTTCTCACCCCTCGTTGCGCCCCAGACTTCCATCCATTTTCCTTCTCTCCCGCTCCCTCTCTCAAACCAGCCTCAGCACGGCTTCTCTTTCCATTCCTAAGGTAGAAGACAAACAGAAATAACTTTTTGGAGCACACTGCTTAAAATCTAAAATGGCCACATATTAGTTTTGGTCTCTGCTATAGATAGATTTGGAGAATTCACAAGAATATATGTCATGTATGTATTGCCTACAGGGTTGGATCAAACACATATGTACAGTATATGTACAAACTGTATATGTGTGTACCTGTCTGAAGACACTTTTCCATAGGTAAAAGGCTTAAGAAAGCAAATAACATCAGTAACATTCAAATGTGAGTTTCACTTTCATGCCAGCAATCATTTTGTCACACATTTTCAAACAGAGCATATCTTGTTTCGGAATGAAAACTCTTCAAGCTCAGTGTTTCTACCTGCAGCAGCGACCGTCTGTAGTTTTCTCTGTCTGAGAGCCTAAAGCTGCAGCTTTACAAGTGAACCTGCCAGTGTGATCTCAGACTGGCTGCACCCTGGGGCAAGGCAGAGGAGACTATACGTGTGTATGAGTGAATACGGTGTGTGTGTGCGTGTGTGTGTACAGTGTGTTAGAGCTGGCACAACCACCCTTGAAAAGCGCTCTCGAGACCCTTGATTCCATAGCTCAATATTATGATCTCTGAGATCTCTCTTATGCCAGGATGGAACTTATGGATTTGGGGCCTTTGCCTTGCAACACTATTAGCCTGCTATTTCCATACATCGTCCTCTAGCCTCTGGAGAAGAAGGGCTTTTTTATCAGCCTGGCTGCATGTTAGCCGCTATCTCCCATGTCAAAAGACTGTAAAATTCTAACAACGGTTTTATTAGCAGACAGGAACATCACCAGCTAGCCATTCTTTCCCTAATGAACATCAGTGTAACAATCCAATAATGCTTTTGAATTTATAGTGACCTCACATGTTATGGTTCTTTTTATTTCCTATGGCATCACTATCACATTCATCTGAAATTTCCACAGGGACTAATTGCTTTTGGTGTGATTTCCTCTACAGTTGATTATTTGGATTACTTTAGTTCAGCTCTAACTCCCACATGCCACGATGGCCCGCACACATCCACGCAAGCTGTGTCCAGTGAGGATCATTTTGCACTAATGCAGTCTGTTAATAGCGGAATTACACAGACGATGAAGTCAGCGCACAGCCTCCATCCCTATTTATGAGTTTATAAGACGTGGATGTGTCCAGAATAATTGTGTAGAAGCAGAAACTTTTCACAGGCCACAAACTCATTTTCATATTTCTTTTTCTGCATAGCACATTAAAGTCTTTAGCACTATTTATGGAGTGCAACTTCAAGATGTCATCGTAAAGTAAGAGGCTGTGTTTTTAAAGTTGACAAAGAGTTCCCTTTCATTCTAGTTAGGGGGAAGATGGCTTGATTGACAGAGAAACACTTGAAGGGCGATACAAAGATAGCTAGCTGGGACGGCTGGAGAGAGCGAGAGTGAGTTGCACTTGCTAATTAAAAGAGAAGCAGCTGTCTTTCTTTCTGTTTCTGTTATTCCCTTGTTCCTGGGAGTATTAATGTTTTATTCAGGAGAAACATAACTACAGATGAAATTAATAAAATCAGGCCCTGCCTTTCCCCTGCTATCTCTTGGGGGGGTGGGAAATTCAAACGCTCGTTTCTCCCGGCTTTGAAAGTGCAAACTCAAAGTGCTCCGTGTACTGTAGTTTTCATTTCTTCATTTCCTGCATATTAAGTTACTTTTCCCTTTTGTTTCAAAGCACATTGCCCCGAAAATAAAGATCAATTTTTCAGTGTGAGAGGCTTTGGAATTAGAGCAGTGTTTTCCACACTAGCAGAGTGATTTACTGTAGTTACTCCGTTATTTTCATGGGATGTGTTTGTGTGCGTGGATTCCCCCCCCCCCCCCCCCCCCCCCCCCCCCCCCCCCTCCCCCCCCCCCACCCGTC
>JAOXYL010000055.1:7711177-7725327 GCA_028564955.1 Terapon puta
AGTGGGGGTTGGTTCAATAGTGAAAGTTCATGTATCTCATAACAATACCAAGCAATTAAAACCAAAAGATGTAGGAAATCAGAGGTTGGTTCACCCAAATTACATAATTTCTCACTTAGCCGTAGAGGTATCTAACCATGCAGATAGGTTTTATTTGCTCAGGATATGAGATATACTGCTGTAGTACAATGGAGGTGAATGCAATTGACTCTGTAGTACCCACAGCATTTATCCATTTTAACCTTTAAAATAATTTGAAAGCAAAATTTTGCTATTGTGTCATTTAAAAATTACACAAGCATTGTTTTAATAAAGACATGTACTTTTATTATTTCATTTTTTTCAATAGTTATTCAAACAAAAAATATACTCTTGGATCTAGTGGAAATTAGATTTATGCTGCCCCTGTATGCAAGATATGCATGTGATATACTTTTTGTTTTGTTGTTTTTTTTAAAGAATTGTCATGCCTGGTTAAATTTGTTCTCTTTCTGTTCAAAACTGACAGCAGTCACATAAAACATGCATGTACAAACAGTTGGACGCACACCATACATGTGAGATTCATACGTGCCTCCCCATCTCGCACTTTCTCTCTTTCTTTCACACACACACCCGTACAGGATCACACAACTCAGCATACACACGTGCGTGGTGTGCTATCTGACTTGGCAGACCCCTAACTGTGACCAATTGGTGTGCGTGGAGTGTGGACAGTCGGATTATCTGAAGACACAAGCGCCGACTCCCCTGGTTTCCATACTGTTGTTTCAGTCAGTCATTAGAATAACAATAACCACAATACATACTGCGCCATAAGCCGACATCCATCCAATATGCTGTAGCTGCGGGGGTGAGGTCAGGAGATACAAGTGTGTGTTTGTATGTACATGTACAATGTGTGTGTGTGTCTCTGGCAAAGAAAAGACAAGATGTTAATCACAGCCATCTTTGTCTTTGTAGACTATAATCTTTTATAAAACCAACAATAGCGTGTGCGTGTGTGTGTTTGAGTGTATGTGTGTCACAGTCTAATGATGCAGCAGTGATGATGGCGGCGCGTGGCGTCCCTATCATGTGGCGAAAAATTGATTAGCCAAGGGTCACACAGAGCAGAGCCTGAAGCGTGTGTGTTTGTGTGTGTATCTCTGTGCATAAATGTGAACGTGTTTGAGTGTTTTGCGAGAGTGTGTGTGTATAAATGTGTGTGTCGTCAGACCTCCTAAGCTGAATATTGATGTATTGATCAGGCGCTTGTGTTGCTTAAAGCCATTTGCTCCTACGGGAGTCCTTCTAACACACACACACACACACATGCACACACACACACACACATAAGCAGAGCACGCCTATTGACAACTGTGTCATCTTTTCTATGAGGACAATCGCTGACAACCCGCGTTGTTTCTCGTCATATTGTGTCATTGTCTTATCGGACAGAGGCAGAGTGCTGCTACAAAGCACACCTGCCACACGTCCATTCACTGGGATGCTAATGCGAGCTCAAGAACATAATACCATTATGGAGCATAATAGCCTTATGGCCCACCTATTGGCTTGCTACATGCGCCACTGTATTGTTATAATGATGGTGTATCCCAGATGTTTTTCAGGGCGTTTAAAGTGAATTGGCAAGACGAGAATAAGACATGTCAACAAAAGTCTAGAGGATGAAATGAACCAGGGGCCTGGTCACAGCACCTGGCGTTTGCTTTGCTGTATCAACAGAGCACAGGGTTTCAGAAATTACAAGGAATAGGAGTCAGATGGCCTAGTAGTAACGACCCATACCATATACATCTTTGCTGCATGTCGTGCCACTGTTTTTCTCTTCCTCTCTCGCTATACGTCTTTCTCTCTCTCTCACTGAAATGCCACAAAAACAGCACAATTGAACGTGTAAGCTCAATTAGCAGTTCTCTGCCACCATCTTCTACTATGTTTCAGTCAATTGCAATGTAGCACTTTGCTAATGGGAACATAAATGGAGCTAAATGGATTGAGCGAAGTTACTAATCTTCTTTTCACTGTACAGATGAGTGACACATGAAAAGAAAAACCTGAACAAATGACTGGAGAAACCCAATGAATGCACAAGCTTCCATTGCGCACAAGGGGGTCTCTGGATGGTGTTTGGAGAAGGGACATCTTGTTTCATATAGACCCTATGCATTTTATTTATTTATTTTTTAAACTAACTAGTTAGCTTTTGTAATGGAAATAAATGGCAGCTGTAATTGTGAAACCTATATAAACACTTAATTGCCTTTTGGTAAGTGCAGACTCTTTGGGATACATCTATTGGCAGGATAAATAAAAGGAAGCCTGCTAATGTGAATTTGAACTTAAGTGTTTTGCCTCAGCAGACAGGCAGAACTCTGGAGGCATCACCATCCAAATTGCTCGCAGTAATCAAACATCACAGAATAAAAACAGTTAAAAGAAATCAATGATTTTTAATAAGATCAGAAACAATCTCTTAAAACACAACATCAATCACACTCTGTCATTTCTGCCTCCCTCCCTGTGTATGTGTGTGTGTTTGAGTTTATATAGACTGCCATTTAGATGAATAATCACCAAACAGTGCAATGATTCAGCATCATATGCACTTTATCAATCAAGCAGTGTCTGAGAAGCACAAACGCAATTAGCTAATGTGTTTGCCTAAACTCATCAGAGGATGCAATTAGCAAGGGGAAACGGATAACCTTGCATCATCTATCAGATAGGTGGAAGCAGAGGCACAGTGGGAGGAGGAGGAATGTGAGGTTGGAAAGGGTGACAGTTTTGTTATTCAAAAGACATAATCTGTGAAAAGGACGAAAGAATAAACTTCGCTGACTGAGACGGGTCTTATCTATTACACCTAACAATCCATCTACCACCCTCGGCCTCCTCCCCCTCTCCCCACTCGGTCCCTCTTTTTCTAATTACAACAGATGGCATTGAAGTGGCAGCCGGAGCATATTTCATCAGGAGGGAATAAAAGCAATTAGACATTCAATTTGGAGTGTAATTAATCCTACATTAAAGCCTTCATTAGTGATCGCTCGTTAGTGAAACATGCCTCTCTGAGAGGCCCAATAATAGCCCTCTTCGTCAGGGGATCAGCGCTAAGAGGGAAATCAAACAAGGTTAAACAAAAGCCATTGTTCCATTGGCGGAGAGACGAAGACAAATGAGGTGGTTAGGCTGGGGTTCGACTCACTGTTTTACACACATTTTCCAACTCAAAGCTGTTTTTCTGGTTAGAGGTCTTAACTGTTAAAACTCTGGCTTAATGTGATTGCCTCCTAAGTCAGTGCTTCAGCACTCGAGTTCCCTCTTAGGCTTGGATCACACTTAATGAATTTGAATGTGGTTGTCTTTGATGAAAGTTCATTTCAAGGGAGGGAATCAGCTCCCGCTGCATCTTCCCTTTGCAGAGGCATTGATTCACCATGAAGATGTTCCATACACATGATTTTTTTTTTTAATGTTTGAGATCAATGTCCTTGTTTTTTATTTATTTATTTATTTATTTTTTTTTTTCAGTTAGTTTAGTGACATCATGGTTGACAAGCAGTCATTGCTTTGCAATCATATCCATAGCTAGAACTGTGACAGCTTTACCTCTGGGATTTCTGTTGAGTTTGAGTTTCTGTAGGTTGTGCTCTTAAGTGTTTTTTTTTTCAGGTATGATGGCTGTCGCTGCTGAAGTGAACCACCAATTTCTACTTCTCTCTAAACACCCCGCTGTTGTTGTTGGGTTTTTTTTACCACATATTTTCAGGTTTTGAAACCATAAACTGCAACAGCATTTCACTGACTTTTAACTATTTATACTGGTATTTTAGTAGGTATAGGTTCACAGGGTGCGTTTTCAGGTCAGAATCAGTTTTACTAGCCAACAATATTGACACAAACCGAGTCAGAGGCTCTGCTGAGGGTAATTTTACTATGGCAATCACAGATTTGTAGTTTAGTTTTTCATAAAGGGCTTCTCTCTCCTTTTAAACATGATTCCAGTGTCAGGCTGGAGCATATTTGGAAACCGACCTTTCTTGGTCTTGGCTATTTTTTGTGCAACAATCTATTTGTCTGTCCATGGTAGCTTTTTAAAAACGTCTTAAGCCCCATTCTGAGTGTCCTTGAAAACATTTTAGATTTTATAAATTGAGTAGGTCTGCTGCACAAATGAAGGCTAGTTCAGCTAATAATGACAACACACCTATAACTGTACAAACAAGTTATACTACAACATTATTTGAAGGCAGTGAAAGTCAAGACTGAGATGTTTTTATACTGAACAGCGCAAAAACCATTACAACCTGCGACCACACAGTTAATCCTACTGTATTTCCCCCACTTTATTTGCTGTAAATTGTTTTCTTTTTAAAATGTTTTCACCAGCTTTGGTCAAGGCTGCTGTGGTGGAGTTGTCATTTATACACTTGCACAGGTAGGAAGGGGAGTAACTTGCAGCCTGTATCTCTCCCACACAGACACCGCTGTCAGAGCGTGAAGCGTCTTAAACACAAGTTCTTTTATGTTCCCTCTGAGGTTGTTAAGTTGGGGTCACACCTGTAAACAGCACTTTTTTATCATGGTTAAATTATAGTGTCACAGTGTGTCGCACATAAAATAGGCACTCTTTTGTCCAACCAAGACAGTGTTTATTTCCATAAAAATGTTAGCGTACCCTTTTTCTGAGTGCAAACAAATAAAAAAAATCAATATCTTAACAATGACAGCTTCAGGTTTTGGAGGCTTATTATAATGTGAGTTCTCCCTAATATGTGGAGGGATACTGATGTAGTGCACATCAAAATACAAACACCTAGACGCAGCCCAAGCCAAACATCCTGGACCCACATACATCAAGCGATGTGATGGTCTGATATGATGAAACCAGCTGAAACATGCTTCAGGTGTACTGTATCCAGTTGCATGCGTGTCGTTTTTTGCGCACTCTGTGTCCCCAAGAGGGGATTCAGATCCATGTCTGATCTCAGCGAGGAGAGCCAGGTGAAGGGTGGCAACAAGGAAGAGTACCCACATGCAAAATTGACGTGAGGAGGTGAGGAACGAGGGAAGAACGGGGGGATGAGAGGATGAATAAAACAAAGTCTGTCTCTGACTGGGGGTGCCTTCAAGAATTCTAAGACTTCATTTACTCTAGAGGACGGTTTGTGTGTGTGTGTGTGTGTGTGTGTGTGTGTGTGTGTGTGTGTGTGTGTAACCGATGTGCACACAAGTGTATTTTCCCATGCATCTGAGAGTTTGTGTGTGCTTTGTGTGTGCTGTCCGTGCACATGAGAGTAATACAATATCCTTACAGAGGGCAGCACTTGCCGTGCCTCCTGCCCCAGACACACAACCACGATGAGCAGATGAAAAATGAATTAAAGAACAACAGAAGAAAGGGAGAAAGGCAGAATAAACAATGAGAAAGAGCTGTGGCTCCAAATAGTCGTGTGGCTAGTGCAAATGCGTGTGTGTCTGTATATGGATGTGTGTGTACGCACATGAAGGATGTCTTTATTTTATGATTTACACTATGCCCTAGTTTTAAGTGCATTTTCATCCTTAGAGTGTGTGTGTGTCCATTGAATATTTAGTGCTTCAGTCCGGACAGTGGCTGCGTGGAAGACTGATCTCTCACAAAGGAAAGCAAAAATCAGTCAGTCAGACAAAGAAAATCAGCAGACTGCTCAGCAAGATACACAAGATTCCTGTATGCCGTGCACAGCTTTGCTGTATAAACATATGGAAAGTAACATTTTCATTCACAGCATTTTGTTCAATTACACTAACTTATTAAAAAAATACCAGAATCCAGTGAGATCAACACAACGGCATCAAGGAAAGAGGAGGGTCCGGCTGTATGGCCATAGATGATTCAGATCGCGAAGCACTTTGATACAAATTTGGGATTAGATCTGTAAACAGAGGATTTGCACAATATCATGTCTGGAAGGTTTTTTTTTTAAGTCTTGAGGTCTGTGGAAATATATTGCTTGCCACATCTGTATTTGTAAAATAATTCAGTGTGGTTTGTTGATGGATGGACACAGTGATGGGAAGAAATGAAAATGAATTATATATATGTTTGTGTGTGTGGGACACATCTTTGTGAGATCATAAAGCCCTGACACCACAACAGAATGATTAGAGCTTTATTTTTTGGCAGTGTGGGGGGGTGGTCTGCCTTAGAATTCTTGTTCTTTGTCTCTCTCTGTCTCTACTTCTCCCCTCTTGTCTGTTTGGTAGCAGCGAGGATTTGGGAGGATGTACAGTTTGTCATTTGGCCAGTGAGACAGATACTAAGAGTTTTGGCTGTGACTTATTTGAGCTAATGGTCCAGAACATTGTGAGCACCCCCACACCCAGAGGCAATTTCGTAGGCGCACTGGGCCGGTACAAATGGCCCATGGTACACCTCCATGGTCAACACACACATGCCAGGCCCACACGCATGCACACATCAGCATGCACATACACTTACTCACACATGTGCACATGTGCAAAGCACTAGCAGATTCACACCTCTCCCCATACCTGGCATCTATATGTCCCACTGAGGCTATTGCGGCCAATGTTAAAATTGTGATAAATTCCACATATAGCTGCATATAAACAAAGGAGAAGGTGTAGGAGGGAGGAAAAGTAATCAGACTGTCAGACACAGGTAGAGACAGTGTGAGATACATATAATGAAAAAGAGATATGGGAAACATACAGAGAAAGAGAGAGATGGACAAGCATATCAAGAGAACGGAAATGAATACAAAAGGGAAGGTAAGATGAAGGCTGGCGCAAAGCAGCCAAACAGAAGCAGGTCTGGTGAAGTGGAAGAAACTTCTAGAAGAAGAAACAGTGAGTATCTGTGATTAGACTGTCTGACTACATTTCTGCAGTGATATGGTGGCTGAGAAGCCCTCTAATTCCCTTTGAAAAGACCACTCCAGACTAGACACTTTGAACACAGAACATTTAGACTGTCTGAACTCTCAGCGAGACTGGAGTGACTGGTCAATTATATCCCCCTGGGGAAGACAGACAAATCAAGCTTTTGCATTAACTACACAGACATACGCTGACACGAGTACATGAACACAAACAAACACACATGGACACAAGCAAGCACATACACACTACTGCCCATACAGAACCACAGAAGCACTGTATATGTGCACACAGGGAGTACACAGAAGAAAACCAAAAAGCACCATCAGAAAAACTGGAGTACTAGAAAAACTTAGGTGGTGCATTTGATTCAGGCTGCACAAATCCACCTTGGACAAGGGTTTAAAGAAAGCGTTGGTCTTCAAAACCACATACCATACTTATATTTCAGTATTTTAGTTTAGAGATGCGAAGTGCTCACTTGAACATGGCATGGGATGACATAATCGTGCGTTATTAAAAGGTGTATCACAACTTTAGAGAAATGCCTTGTGTCACTCTTGCCAGTTAAGCTCTCTGAGGTTAAGATGAGCTAACGTGCATTGTAACAGGTTTGTTTTAGCATATCACTTGCTGGGCCAAGTTTACTTGTTACTTTGTATCTTTTTAATACCTCTCAATGCCTTCATAAGAAAGATTGTTAAAAAATGTATTATTATTCAGTAATAATGACTGAAAATCTTCGCACAGTTTGTACCTTAAATCTACTTTGAAAAAACAAAACAATCTATGTCAAAATGTTCCTTTTTTCATGTTCAGTGACATTTTGTCTCTCTGTGGTTTGTTTGTGCAATTGGCTAGCTCTGACACACACACACACATACACACTCTTACACACACACTCATACACACACACTCACACACATACACACTCACACACTCACACACAGTCACAAACAGCATGCATACAAAGACTAAGTGCTCTTACAGTGATGAACTGTCTGGCCGTGGCACGACTCAGACACAGCCTATCACCATGGCAGCACATGGTGATGTCAAGGTGTTCTAAGGTCTGTGTGCGCATGTGTGTCTGAGTGTGTATTTGTGAACGTGCATTTGTGTGTCTCACTGTGTTTCTCTATCGGAAGGACAGCCAAAAAGACACATGTGGGTCACATTGTTTTGTTTTTTGTTCAGTTTAATGTCTTCATGTTTTTTTTTTAACTTTTGAATGTTAAATATCATAGTCTTGTCTCAGAAGGCCCATCCTGTGCTTAAATTGTGGTACATGTTTTTAAAGGACAGACAAATAAGAAAAAGCCTCCATTCAGTCTTCTGTGGTTTGCGTTTGGAGTTTGGTTCTTTGCCTACTACATGAATAACCAGGGATATGTATATTATTTCTGTAATCCTGCTTTGTCCAAATATGGACCTGCTTCCAACAGGAAGCTATTGTTTTAACAGTTTTAACAGCTACCCTGTTTTTGTAACTTATATATAATTTATATATCATTTTTAATATTATTGAGTAATAATAATTATAAAAAAATGTACTAGGGACAGGAAGTCAGATAATTTTTGATAACCCTTTTTCCTTAGATTTAGGATTACAGTTGTAAATATTTGTTAAGCTTTCTTCTCTAATAGAGGACACACCATTGCTAAAGAATACTCAAAATTTCTCACATTTGTTAGGAAGGTCACAGCTTGGGCCGGGACTCAGCAATTGATTTACAGTTGTAAACAGTGTTGTGGAGTTGCTGCCACACTCTGTTATCATCCTGGAGAAATAGGCTCTACTTGAACGGCGTATAGCAGAGTTAAAAGAGGCTATTTTGTCCTTGTATGTATGTTTTTTTCGTCTTCTGTCATTTCCACCCTTTTTCTCAGTTATTCTACATGATTCCTTGAGTTCACGAGCAGAGCTTGAGATCCAAGGCGATGGTTTAGTATGAGACCCCTTTTTCTCTTTCTCACCTTCACCAGGGCCACAATGTTCAGGACGACAACCAAGTGAATCAACGGTCTCATTTACTGAGCCCTTTATACCAGGTATATAAGAGTTGCTTAGCAAGTCAGTTTGCAAATTTTTATTTATTTATTTTTTAACAGGAAAACATTCATTGAAACATATGCAGAAGTGCTCAGATACAGTGATCAGTCACCAAGACATTACACATGACTGTTAGAGGTGAAAGGCTGGGATTATTAATGAGACTAGTGTAAAACATTGTCTGACTGAACTCATTCTGTCAGTGACATTAAATTTCAAGCAGCATCATTTTTCTGGGTTTTTTTTTTTTTTTTTTTTGGTTTCAAGGTGGCTTATTTGAATGTATCAAAAATGAGTATGAGGTCATAATGATTTTGTACACCTGCCATGTTTTTTAAGCCCACAGGAATGGGATGCCCCTACAAAATGAATGAATGTTGTACCCTCAGCCTTGTTATCCAACAGATTGGCTATTTCCATATCTCTCACACATAAACGCACACTCATGTCTTGCACACACTCTCCAGCACACCCCGTCACACACTCATCCCCTCATCACTAGCCTCCAGGAACTTGTTGTTTTCTTTTTTTTTTTCAATACCCAAAGAGAGAGGCAGAGAAGACAAAATATATTACGTTAGGTTATGCTTGTTACGTTTATAATGCTTCTAATTTCGCTCTAGCCTGCACACTAGAAAACATAATTAACCAGGATAGTTTTAAAACACTGCAGGGTACGTCCTTGCAATGGTCAGATCAGAGTCCATTGGAGCCGGAGTGGGCGCTGTTAATTTTATTTTCATTTATTAGCACATATCTCCTGGAGGTATTTAGACTAACAAGGTTTCAGAGGGCCTTGGTTGAGCTTTATGTGCCCTGTCATTATTGATTTTAGTGAGTACTGGCCGTGATGAGAACAATACACACTACTGTATTTTGTTGCTTATGAGAAATTAGTGCACTGTGGCCTTGTTCTGTGTGGGGAGACAATCATGTAATGACAGAAATGCTGATACTGACTCACGGGAGGGGATTTGGAGGAGAATGTTTGTTCAGCTGACTACAAGACACAAAAGTGAATGACACAGAAGTCAAATGTTCAACAAGTGCTAATGAGTGGGACTTCTGTGTACCTTTTGGGTGTATGCAAACCAGGAACCTCTGAGGTATGCCTTCTGCTATGAGCCCAAACAATGAATACATACGATATTCTGCTCCAGATTCCAAGCAGAGCCAGTGGGTACTGGATTTCCTGTAATTATTGTGGATGTTTTGTTGTTCTTGAATGTCATTTGTCACAAAGCGGCTTTTTAAACTCTCAATCAGAAAATGCCTCCTCTAATGACAAATATTTATTCCAGATTCTAAGTGCTGCTTGGAGGAAGGCAATAACAAGGAAATGGCTAAAACTAGGTAAGCCTACAGTGGAGGAATGGATTGACATCATCTATGATATCTATATATTTTTAAGATGGAAAGAATTACTTTTGAAATAGGACTGCAACAAGTTCTATTTCTGAAAAGATGGGAAAAATGGAATAAATTTGTCATAATGATTCGACCATCCTTTTTCTAAGGTTATGTCTTATGTCCATGTATTTCCTCTTGTATCGGAGCTCCTGTTTTATTTAGTAATTTAGTTTTAAGATCACAAATAGGCACCCCAGCATCCCCGTTCTAGGGAGTTCAGTTCTTAATTTTGCGAACTTATAGAAATGCGAACTTGTGACATATTCTGTACATGTGTTTCAAAGTTTTTACATTTTATTGAACTTAAGATGTTTAGAAAAAAATAGAGATTTGACATCACATTTGAAGGTTTGCAGTTTATAAAGGCCCTATTTAGTAATTTCTGTGCTTTCTCTCTGCCTTTAAAGCATCAATGTGATAAAGTTACATTTCTTGATTACAAAAATATTTCATTTTAGCTCATGAATTTGCGACAGCTTTAAGTAGTTATTCTTGAGGAGATCCACTGTACTGTAGATGAAGCATACAATACTGTCTCTAATGACGGCAGGGTCATTAGACAAGAATACATTGCAGCCAAACTCAACGTTTTCACATTTTTCTTCCTATATATTTAATGATATCACTACTAGTACTTTAGGCTAAATATTTTAACATATATTAAATAAAATGTATCACACTGACCAAGAGCTGGAATCTGGTCAAATGGTATTTTCTATACATTTAGCCTTCTACATGGCACATCTACTGATGTACCTTACATCCTTAATAACTTAACTGTAGTGTTTACCATTCCAAACAAACATGCCAGCTATTGTATGGATGAAGTGAGTCTCCCCTTATGTATTTGCCCTTGCAAATAAAAAAAGCAGCACACAATACCACTGTATACATGACCTTTGCCAGATACTCACAGGCTTTGTACACTGCCTTCAAAGCCAAGATCATTGAAGAGATGGAAAAAGAGGCATAAAACACACACACACACACTCACACTTAAACAGACATATATAGTAGGAACAATAGCTATTCAATCAAAAGGTTAAAGGGCTTTCATATGTTTACGTAAAGCTCACATTATCATTTTTTGTACAACTATATAAATGTAGAAATATTTCATCATCTGTTGAAGGTAAATAACACATTGCGTTTGAAAGTCTGTTTTCAGTGTCTATTAAATGGAAAACTTGGGTACTTTACCTTGAATATAGCTGTTAAGACTCTTCATCTGTCTGTCCCTTTTGTTGCGTTGTGTCTCCATAAACATACTTATTGGAATCAGATCTATAATCAACCCGAACATTTTTAGAAAAAACAAGAAGTAGACCAAGAATACAACTCACTGAATTAAAAAAAAAAAGCCAGCTCAAAAGAAAAGTAAGTAACTTGCCAACAAATTAATTTTGCA
The DNA here is from genome assembly GCA_028564955.1 of Terapon puta. NCBI lineage: Eukaryota > Metazoa > Chordata > Actinopteri > Centrarchiformes > Terapontidae > Terapon > Terapon puta. Next base: position 7,722,940 of record JAOXYL010000055.1, read on the forward strand.
ATGCAAATAATTGAGAAAGAAGCAGAACAAAAAGAAATCAATCCCCCTTCAATATAAAAGAATGAAAGACCAATAGATTACACACACAAATAACTCGTTTGTCATTTTTTACTTTTGAGATTACTTTTTGTTTAAGCAAGTTTTATTTCTCTCTCAAATTCATATCTTCCTGAGATGTTTACAAGGATTTGCTTGCTTCTTCCCTGCAATTGACTGGTGACCAATCCAGGGTATACCCCACCTCTCGCCTGAAAGTAGCTGGGGTAGGCTCCAGCACCCTGTGATCCTGCCTGGCAGGACAAAGCAGGTATAGAAAATGGATGGATGGATGGATGGATGGATGCTTGCTTATTTTGACATAGATCTGATTCTATAGTACATGTCTTACTCTGAGGACCACATGCCTCTCTTTTGAAAGTATTGCTATAGTTGTGGTCTGCAGATGTATGTTGTCATGTTGTGTGAGATAACTGCATTGACTTACATAGACTATTGACTTGATCTGTGTGCCCTGAACTGAGTTAAATAATGTGGTGTGATTGGGTTAACATGTGTGCTGTGTGTAGTTAGACAGAAAGTGACATTTTTTAAACTTTAGTTACCCCCACCCCTCCCCCCCTCCTGTAAACAAACCTTTGAGTGAAAACTGAAGTGGCCTCTTCTCTGTTCTGTTAAAAAAAAGGTCTTCACTAAAATACAGACATTTGCACTAAAGATGTACAAAAAAGAAAAGTAATTGTTCTAACTGCTGCATAGAAGAAAAGGTGCTGGATGGATGAAGTTTGGGATAACCTCAACTTCTAATTTGTAACTAAGGTAAGTAACACCTCTTGACATGTTGACAACTGTCCCCAACTACCAGGCCTAGAAGAATGATGGTTTAGATGGACCTGAATCAACAGGTTCAGGATACAGTAAAGAAGGAGAGGACAAACCTCAGTTACACCAGAAGTCTTCTGTCATCACAATCACGTTGGATTGTCATCCATTGCTACAAAAGAATAATCGCTAACAGGTTTCACATTTGTTACATTAGGATGATTGTTTGTCTGCATTTTAGGGTTTATCTTTGTGTTTTTTTCACCCTCTGCCCTGAAAGGTCATAGTACCTCATCCTGCTGACATTTAGAGCATTGATAATATTCCCTCACATATCAATTTCACCTATTTTCTCATCATTCTCGTTTCCCCCTAGCAGAAAATGGAATCATTTGTGCTTTCAGCAATTTGTTATTGATTGGGAGAGCTCTGGAAATAGAGGGTAGCCATTATGGCAATGCTGCTGCTACGGTTAAATTGAGTTTTAAGCAGGCCTGCAAATGTATCATTTCACAGCCATAACACAAAAGCTTTTAAATCCATGAACCTCAGGATGGATCAAATGCCTAAAAATACCAGTATTCTCATCATATCGAGAGCTATTAGAATCTCTGCCGTTGAGAGGTTTTCTGTAATTCTGTAGAATGTGACAGTATGTGGCTGCATTTAAGAGAAACCACAGTTAAGATTGATTCTTTGACTAGCATCAGGCCCATTTTGAAATATGCCATTGTGGTCAAAAACTGTGATTCAATGACTATTGATGCATTCCATATGTCTTTTTGATTTTTTTTTTTTTTAACGTACCTTGAATTCCTGGTCTGTTTGGTCACTGCAGCTGCTTTGGACAAAAATAATTAATTATTTTGGCAATAAATGTGTGTACTGTGCTAAGACATGTCTAAGGACATGCATGTAGGAGTACATATGCAAGTATGTGTGCAGGTTACATGCGCACATACAAAAGCAAATGCATACAATTTACTATCAATATGGGGATCTGTATTTCTCTGATCATAGCATGGATGCTAGTCGCAGAAAGGTGGTGGACTGCTTTCTCCAGCTCTCGACATCTGCCCCCCAGCCCTTTTTGCCCTGCACCCAGGGGACAGTGCATCAGGCCCGGGCAGGAGAGGCAGTAGCAGTGCCTCAGGCTGGGTCTTCACCGCATCATCCCAGCTCTGGTCTAGTTGGGATACCGAAGAAACCACGGGCCTGTAGCACCTCTTCTTGCCGCTCATAAATAATGCTACTTGTTAATAATGAATTAGTAATTACCCCAGCTGTTTTATTTTTGTTGACCAAGGAGCAGAGGGGCTCGTAAATTAGTAGTACCCCGTCCCTCCCAGGGCGTAGTCCTACTCCTAAATCCCCAGAGGAGGGTTGCCGGCTTTTTATGGCCAGAGAAGCAGCCGCCACCCCCCACACTTCAGCTAGCCAGTTGGCCCCACAGCCATCTAACCCTTCAACCCCCCACTCCAACTGTCATTCTCCTCCAGAACCGGGGAACCTGTTCTTACTCTGTCACATGCATTTGCAGACAAAGTTTGTATGTATATATATATATGT
>JAOXYL010000055.1:7763466-7774661 GCA_028564955.1 Terapon puta
CCTTTTTAATCTACCAATCCTTGCTCCCCATTTTTTAGACAAGACTGCATCACCAAATGAGTTTTCTAAGAACAGACAGACGCCCACATGTCCATATAGATACAGACACATGATAAACATACATATACAAATGAAGTACTCACACATGTGACCGGTCTTGATTAATCAATTGGCTAAAACAATTTTTTACAGCCCAGCTCCTCCAGGGGCGTTATCTCAGGCAATATGTGGTCTGCATAAATCATAAATCAGACCAATCTGATGATTGCAGCAGTGATAGCCCATGCTTTTGGACCACCTCTGCTAGGCTTAATGTTATTTCCCTCCCCCGAAATGCATAATAACAGTAATGATAATAATAATATGCACGTCAAGCCCAGCTCATAAATATCAGGATCAATCTGGCTTGAGAGAGGGTACATATGCATAAAAAACAACTCAAACGGGGGACAAGTGAGTGCTCTGCCAATGTTTATATGCATGGTACAGAAAAAGAGAAGGAAATGAATAGACACATTTCTCCTCAAGAGAGCTGAGTGACCCCTCGCGTGCATATTTTGCTCATTTGTATGTGTGATTGTGTCCCTGTGTGTATTTGTGTATGCCTCCATCGTGCATGAGTGATGACTTCAAGCAACTGTGACCCCCACACATCACCCCTCCATGCATATAAAAACAGCCTACTGCTTTAATATCCTCATTTAATGACTAGCCCCAGTGAAAGACCATTAACGTAATGACATCACACTGGCCATCACACACACACATACACACACGCCACACACGAGAGCATGCTAACTCTGAGTGGCGACATTCTCTTCTTTCACTAATGAACAATGAAATGAACAGTAGAGGTGAAATGTTTTTCATCATCACACTTGTGTGAGTACAGCTATGTCTCCATTCAAGCCCTAATAGAAGATCTTTGAGATAGTCTGCATATAGGCTATGGTATGTGTGTGTATGTGTGTGTAATAGCAGCAGAGTCAGGGGGTTGCAGTTTCATCTTACTAATTCAAGGACAGTTCCTAATCATGCAGAGTGAATACATGGCGACATTACAGGAACATATGCATTAACCTCTTGCATATTTACGTCATGGACACACACACACACACGAAATGCAAGTGTGCACATGCCGGCTACACACAAGCAATTTGTAATATTGAATAGCTGACACAGTAAGATTTCATAATCTATTGACAGTGTCACAGCACAGTCATGCAAGGTGGTGGAGCTATTGATAAACACAGTATTGGCCTGTCATCCGTGTTCCTTAATCTGGGCTGATGTAACTTAGTGCAAACAACAGTTCCAAGGCCACTGATGACATCACAGCACCCATGGGGGCTGAGGTCTCCCTTCTCTTGTGCACTGCAACACTTGACTTGATGAGTAATGAAGATTCCTGTTTTTAACCTGTCATCATAAAATGACACAAATAGACAATGAAGGATAGAAGAATAATTTTATTGTGTTTAATACAGTCAGTACACATATTATTTATCACATAAATTTCAAAATTTCAAAACTTTAAATTATAAATCAAATACAGTAAACAACAAACTTGGTAAAATAGATGAAAGATACAGATAAATAAACACATATATGTTTTGAAAAAACAACACAGTTAACTTGGGAACTTGACAAGATCATATTTTGCTATTAAATGAGATTTGTCATCACACACACAAATACAAACACACAGTCATTGATGCAAGCACATTTGCATGCACCTCTGCACACTAACCGCTCTGACACACACTTAAACACACACAAAGGCAAAAAACTAAATTAAGTTGTCAAACCCCTCTTTACAAATCATAAATGAGAGTTGATGTCATCCTATAAAAAAAATTTAACAACATTAAACTCAGTGCTGCATCATCAACAGTTCATAATTCTAATCAGCGGGCTAATACAGTTGATATACTATACCTCAGGCCACAAGTCCCCCATGGTGGCAATTATCGCCAAACACCCAAGATCAACATCCCAGCACACGCATTTATAAACATGCATGCGCACACCATCCACATCATTTTTGTCCCTCCAATTAGAATTTTTAATATCCTGGTCGGCGTTAATGGAGATTAATGGCCAATCGCCATGGTGAATTCCAATGCCATTTATTATCATTCCAGCCTTGGTCCCAGTCCGCACTAATTACATCCTCAAAATGCCCTCCGCTCTGCAACCCCCAGCACCCTAAGATCAATCAATAATTTTAATTTTCGGATGCCCCCCAACCCCGCTCCAATCCCTACCCTCGTCCTCTGCTTTCGCTCCTTTCTTCCTTCCCCCGTGCTCGTCAATTTGTTCCCAAAGAAAATCAAACGCTGTAGAATGAAGGCTTATGGGGAATTAATTACCCATCTCTTCTTTAGCTCCCTTTGATTCCTTCGTTTGTTTGTCCGTTTTTCACGCGCTCGTCCTCCTTGTTTCTCGTTTGTGTCTGCTACGTCTTTCCTCCCTCACCCTCTCTCTGTCTGGCGCATGGGGGGCGCTTTCCTCTCTCACCCCCCCCCTTTCCTTCTTGTCACATAATTAGCATGCAGATATGCATTGCCTGATTCGCAAGTCAAATCGCCTCGCTAGTTCCCCCTTTCTGTGTCTCTGCTCCATTTTGGGGCTCTGATTGTTCTTATTCAAATAGGCTGTTTGATTTGGCTAACACCACCACACCCCCTCTTCCCTTGCCTCCTCTCCCTCCATCCAGTCTACCCAAACACACACACAGTGTACGATAACATTCCTCTTTATCTGCAGACGACAGGGCTTTGCCCAATCTGCTCTTACTCCGTGTCCTGCTGCCAATCATGCAAAACAAGAAAAACATGAAAAATTAAACACATTTATAATTTTGTGGCCATTTCAAAACACGATGGATGGGCTACAGCCTGCCTGAGTCTCATTTTATGAGTCCTATGCGCCAGCCTGCCAATAATACTCAGCACGCCTCAATGGCAGGTTTCATATGATGAATGCTTTTCTTTTGGTGCGAAATTCTCTTGCTTCATTGGCACACGCTCAAACAGACAAGAGTACAGTATGTGTTTTGCACCCCCCCATCCCTTCAAAACACTACACAAATACATTTCTCTCCCTCCCTTTCCGTCTTCCTCGCTCACGCAGAGCACGTCTGCTGGTGCAGGAAGATGTTTGCTCAGCAGATTTCAATATGAACATCATAATACTCTATCTAGCTGCCATCAGTTTTTCTTGTCATAAACCAACACAAGCCAGCAGTTTTTATTCCAGAACACTGAGAGACAAAAATCACATTCATGTCCCCACTAAAACTTAAATGTCATTATGGTAAAAAAAAAGGAGAGAAATGCTTGAAGTGGGTTGCAACATCTATTTTTGATGGCCTTGAAAAAAAGGATATGCAAGGAGAGTCAATATTCGACCTTTGCCACAATGCATAAATGGAGGTCAAACCGGAGGCCAGACCTCTATTTTTCATCCTCATTTTGCTTAAGGCTCTCATACATAGTTAAATATCTCTCCCAATGCTTACAGTGATATAGAAACATTAAATTATCATCATTTCTTTATGGATAAAAGGAAGGAGAAGTTCACCAGCCACATACGGCAATGTGGCGAAAGGAAAACTTCGAGGTCTGGTTTGGGAATTTCCTGTATCCCTACATGTCCTCACTTGTGATGCTGACACATAAACACACAGACGGCAACAAGTGTCAGAGTGGTGGGGGGAGGTCTTCCCGCGTAGTCATGTCTTGGTATCGTTGGCACCAGGCCAGCTTTGCCATCTGTCTCCTCTCCCCCTCTCCCTGTCTCTCCTCCTCCTCCTCCTCCTCCCCCTCCTCCAAGCCAATCTGCTCTACATTTGCTATCATTACGTGCCTGCCATCCTTATGGCATATCAGAGGCAGGCGCCAGGCACCCTTTACCCCTCTCTCTCTCCTCCTCCTCACGCCCCTCTCTTCACGCCCCTATTTCCGCGCCCACTTCGCCACGGAGTTCTCTAAAGGGTCCAGGTGGCATCTTGCCCTGCTCTCTTCTCGGAGCCAGGACAGAAAACAAAGAAGCGCGGCGAAGAGGACAAAAAAGCCCCAAAAAACGAGGATATACTCCTTTCCACATCCTGCTTGGAGCCTGCTGTGCTTCCTGTGCCCACTGGCTGTGATGTTGGTTTGTTTGTTGTTGTTGTTGTTGTTGTTGTTGATTTCCATGCTTCTCCCTGGTCCTGGATGGTAAAACCCTCTTCAAACCTTGGAACTTCCCCGGCTTTGGCACTATTGACGGGACCCTGGTACGTCTCCTGTGCCCACACGCTCACGCATGCACACGCACACACATGCGCGTTCACGTTGACGCTGCAGAGTGTTTCTCTCAGAGCTCACTGCCACCTCGTCCGCCTGCTGCCTCGAAAGAACTGGGAATACCATGGGATCTACCAGAGACTGACTCACACGTACACACAGACACACGCTGGATTTAATACGCACGTGCACTCGCCGGTCGTTTGAGGCTGCAGGAAAGTGAATAATCAATTAAGTATTGATTTCTTGTAAGATTTTGTAAATTTCAAAGGCAAAGACAAAGAGGGTAGCTTAAGGAGAGCCGCCGCGAGCGAGAGGAGCCGCAAATTAGCCAATAAACACAGACGGGGGAATAAACGAAGGCGAACGAACGAACCGCTCGTCACTGCAATATGCTTCTGTTCATTTCTTGTTTCTCTATTGTTTCTACATGCCCCTCCAGATGAATTAATGCTGAGCGCGACAATGGTTTCCTATGGAGACGAAGAGATGGCGAATGGGCGAGCGAGGGTTAAAAGCGAGAGCTGCAAGAGGAGAGAGAGTGACTGGAGGACTTGGTAATTAGGCAGTCCGCAACACGCACCTCATCAGTATGCGGAGTATGCAAATTGACCGGCTGTCTCTTTCTTTTTTGTCGTGGATCAGAAGGCAAGAGCTGCAGAGAAGAATTAAGAGCTATTATTCTACCCAAGGAGAGGCTGATATATGCAAACGAGGGAGGAGAGGGGGAGGAGGAGGAGGAGGAGGAGAGCAACGAACACTCTTTAACCACCAGAGATATACAATGGACTCCACTGCAAAGGAGAGTGAAATACAATCACACAAATACACCCTTATTCTCCCTCACTCCCTGGGAGGTTGTTCTACATTTGCGCTGGAAATGGCGAAAGAGAAAACGACAATCAGACATGCACCTTCATTCCCTATTAAGGCTATCTCCACATATTGATAGGCTGCTTCGTGGATGATAATTACCTTTTGGAATATCGAATCCCGAAACGAGCCTTGGGATGAAGGAACAAGAAGAAAGGACAGAAAAAAAAGAGCGGAGGTATGCAAAGGCGCTAATGATATTCAGAGCGCTGACTGTGTGTCATCTGCATGATGACAACGGCCAATTATAATGAACCATTGGCTCTCCGCCACAGATAAGTAGAAGAGAGAAGGATATGGGTGAAGAGGAGGGGGAAGCGAAAAGAACTTCGCCGTCCCTTTCTTCTTAATTTGCCGCTGATTTGCCGATTCTGTGTCGTGTGGATTTACAGTAAAGAAAAAAAAAAAAAAAGAAAGAAAAAAAATGACAACCTTTCCTTGCATTGTCCCTTAAATGGAATAAAGGCCACAGAAGACATCACAGAAGCATCCCTCCATGTAGGATTTATTGCTGCTTGGGGTGGTATTCCATCGCCACGTTGCTCAACTGGGCTTTGGTTCGGGTGGCACTCGCTCCTGTACCAACCAACGCTCTGATGAGCCAAAGAATCTGTTGGAAAACACACAAGCATATGCACACACGGCGGCACCATTCACAGTTCCGCCGTCTCCCCTTCCTCATCACACTACAAAATGCCTCCCCATCACCGTTTTGCATATTCGCATGCTGCCCCGCCTGCCACAAAGGACTAAACAGCCGTATGCAAAACAGTCTGGTATCCCCACTTACATAGTGATGAGACGAACAGTGTGAGAAGGAGGGGGCGGGAGCTGGGCGGGGGGTAAAACACGATGGGGGTGAGGAAGACAGGAAGGTGGGGGGACAGGAGGGCCACAGGGGAGCTTGTTGGCACTAAAAAGGGGCACGTGCGGTGATACCACTCCTACTATGTGATGACAGAAAGAGGCGGGCGTGGGAAAAAATAGGAGTGGAGGGGGGATGAAAGGGAGGGGAGGGGAGGGAGAAGGGGGATGAGGGCATGTTGGCACTAAGAGGGGGCACGTGTTGCCGGAGGAGGAGGGGCGACGTGGGTGGGCAGGGTGCAGTGGGAGGTACGGGGAAGTGGGGGGTTTGATGGGGGCGCGGCAGGGGGTGGCACTAAACACAGACGAGTGTCTAAAAAGGAAGGGTTTTCAGATCGAGGGGCCACCTGCGTTAACGAGGAATGTCGCACCATTAAAACACAAGACACTCGCTGTACACACACACACAGACACACACACCTCTTATCAGCTCTCAGGGGAATATGCCAGGGGGTGTGGCTGCCATGCCTCTGACGAAACACGGTAACTTCAACACGAATTACCCACGTGTGCTCCCACAGACCTGCAGGGGTGCCAGCGATGTGTGTACACGCTCGCTCATGCTACTTTGCATACACAGATGTATCAGGAAGTTCAGGCTTCAATGCAGACCGGGCACAAAGCCAGAAACGTATGGTGCGCCTGGCGGTGCGCATACACAAAAACACAAACAAACACATCCATATGTTGGGCCAAAAGGTCTTTTGATCGACTGATTTTTTTTTTTTCATGTGAAGAAGCTGTTTTAATTCCTCTGTAAGAGTTTATGCTCTGAGATGGTTTACAGCAGTATACAGTACTCTATAACAGTGACAGTAGAGCCTGAGCTTCCAGACAGTATTAAAGCTGAATATGTTGACAGATATGCACTAAAATTATGGGCTACATTTTTCTGTTTATTTGACACTTTTTGTAACTACGTTGATGTATTTTGTTATATGTGCTTTTACTTGTAGTTATTAGTAATTCTCTTTTCATTTTCCAAATGTAAATAAGTTCACGATGAGCTTATGATTTATGTTGCTGTTATTTTGATAATAAATTTTATTGTTCAGCTTTAACAGAAATCGCCAAAAGAGGACCAATATATAAGAGGACCTGTATGTGTAGTTTTTCATTTCATGTGTTCATTCAGTCTGAAGAAAACAGATGAATGTGTGGCTGGTGCAGTTCATATTTCTCATCTTACTTACCAGGCACTTTGTCCAGTTATTGGAAAATAAGCAATCCATGTAAAATATAGCAAGAAAGTGTGACAGTTTGGAAGAGGAGGGGGACAGACTTCCAAATATGTGCTATGAGACTTTTACAAACACAGTATAATCATGTGATGATCTTTTTTAGGCCAGCATCCAAGAAGAGCACAGCTGTGAATTGCATGTTTCACTGAACCTTGACCTTGGTGACAAAAACACCAAATTGGTTTGACTCCAGTCAAGAGTTCACATTCACCATCTTAAAGTCATCCAGTTGCATGTCGATTGGATTATTTTCACATTCACTTCTAGTTCAAGAGCGATAGTAGTTTCACATGTCCTTCTTGAGATGCAAGCCTATAGCTTTTAGCCTTGCTAAGTGAATCATCAGTGGCAGTATCAAATTACCCTCAACAGAGACCAAAGGTTACTTAAAGGCCTTTTAGTCATCCACGCTGGCACGCCAGCTAATTTACAGCAGACTCATTAGACCAGCATTAAACACAATTTCCTGCCGACAAATTTCATTTGGTAGAAAAATCATTACCATGGCAATAATAAACAAGCTTATGCAGTAGTGGCTAATGGCAATTTGAGTAACCTAATGTTGTTAACAAACCCCAGAAATAGCAACAGACTCTTGAACGGCTCTGATCAAAGCTCTGTTTAACATAGACGATTAGATGACGAGTGTTAAAAACTTTGGAGTTTTTCTTTCTTTCTGTTCTCTTTCTCTTTTTCTTTCTTAAGCTTTGTCTTGGGCCTGGACTATGACAGTGAAAATATAATGTTTCATAACTGTCAGTGCACAGGGTTGTGTGTAGCCTGGGGTTGCTGTGCTGAACAATAAACCATAATTTGATAGATGAGAAATTACAGCGGTCCATCTACTGTGCAGGGCCCTCACCCCGGGCAACGCAATACCGTGCCAGATGATGTGTCACATTTCTCTGAGAAAAGGGAGAAAAACGAAATTATTCTTTTATACTTTGTTAATAATGTCTGCCTGTGTTTTGAATGTAGCATCCCTTTTTGTTTTATGTAGATAAACTAATACTGCAGATGGATGTGAGGCCTCTCACTGGCAATTATAAAAAGCCCTCTGTCCTTTAACAGGTCCATACATTGCAGCGTGAGAGTGCTGGCAGGAATGATAAGCCCTCTGAGTTCATCTGATGCACATATCATTGAGTATACCACTGATTTATATTTAACAGTCACTAAACACATGCCTCCTCCTCGCTCCCACATGTGGAGAGTCACTGTTGATAGGAGGCATGCGTCATAGGTAGCTAGCCCACCTTTGTTAGCCAGTGCATTTGCCATTAGCAAATGTATATCCTTTTTGAGTGTGGCATTGGTTTGCTGTGGAGCAGGTTGGAAATTATGTGTTTTCTGTGACATTGTGGCTGAGAACTACTCAGACCAACCATTAGTACCCCTGGAGCATGCTCCAGTGCTGTATCATTTGTGTCAAGCATACAAGACTGATTTGACTTGGTCCCGTAGCGAGTGACTGACAGCCATGTGAATAAACATAATGGTTGCCATCCTACTGGAAACTAGTGCTTAAGTGTAAATTAGTGGGCAGCACTAATAGCGCACGTACAGTAAGAGGGAATGGTTTAAGTGCAAGTATTTAACTGGAAATGCACTGCAACATGCTGAGGCAAAGGTAACAAGTTTGCAGGGTGATGGGCAGCTATTTATCATCCCTGTTGTGTAAGCTGTTGCTTTGTGATTTCACCACTAGGGTCACTGTGAGGCGTGTGTTAACTTTTATTGTGCCCACATCTTACAAGAGAGAAATCCATTCAAATGTGCCCCAAGCAGAGTCTCTCGCTGTCTGATCATATATATATAAACTATGTACTGAGACAGCTACGCTGTTAAGAATATTATATTTTTATTGCATGTTTCAAAAGCTCCGGCCAATAGCACAGAGGCTAATCCCACTCCTTTGTTCTCTTGTGTTGTACGTCTTGTCAGACAACAGCAGAACTGAAGTCGATGGAGGAAACATTTTGTCCTCTTTTTGAAGCTGCTGAAGCTCACATCCTCAGAAGGTGGTGATGTCATGTGAAATGAATGGCTTTTATTCCTCAGTAATTTTACGATCTTGGCATGAAACCTTATATCCTACTCCATTCCTATTAAGGAACACCCCCTACCCCCCCCTTTTTTTTAACAAGAGAGATCTGATAGATGTTCAAAAAGATGTTTTTTCCTTCCCCTTTGTTCTGGTCAGTGGGCTCATGCAATGTTTATTAGATTAAAAGTCAGTCACTGCGACGAGAGAAAAGGTGAAAAAATGCAAAACACAAAAGAGAAGCCTATCGGCGGCACTGGCAGCGCTTTCTCTGCTGGTCCTTTTTATTACAAATTGAGACCAAATCACTTTGGAAGGCACCAGAGAGGGGAGGGATAGATTTGTCTGTGATTTAAAGCAGCAGTATGTAGCACAGCGTTTATGATCAGAACTTGCGTCTGTGTCTGACAATTAACGTGACTCCAGTCGGTTTTATGGCCGGATTCAAACAGCGACTGCGTTTCATAGTGATGATAGAAGACAGAGTGGACATAAATAAGAATATACATATGTGAAATCCATAAAGGGTTACCAAATGGTTTATATGGGAAAGGGAAGTTGGGGTGGAAGAGTTCATCCTCAACATCTGAATTGTCACAGCAGCTTTTATGATTTACAACATGGTGGGGGTTGACATGTTCTGGTGCTTCACATGCGCCTGGATTGTTCTGACGACTGAAAATGACTCACTCACACTAAAAAGTCTCTTGGTCTCAGACTGGCTTGTATCTAATCAGACCAAATGCACAAATAAAGGCGTATGCTGATTGTGTAATTGTAAAGCTTTTTTTAATTGAGGTCGAAAGAAGTTGCTTGACACCAAGTGATTTTTTAGTATGATTCTCTCTGAGTTTAGGATATCTGTTGTTACTGTGATCCCATATAACACGTTGTCTTAAATGCAGTCCATATTGGCCCCTTTTTGTTTAAAGGCATTCTCACACTTCCCATCTAAATGCTTAGCCAGTTTTCACCTTGGTTCCCATTGTTCCTTCACATGTATTCCTATTTTCATTAATTGTAAGTATGTCTATCCACTGTAAGTGCTCATGGAGCTACATCACATGTGGAATCTCGCTCACAGTCTGGTCACGAATAGAGCTTTTTCACTTTCTAAATAAATATGCAGCCTGGTAAATTTAGTTATGGATCTGTTATAGTTACAAATATAAATCCAAAACCAGCGCCACTTAAGTAACAGCATGTATGAGCAGCACTAAGATTATCAACAGAAGCTAAATCCATTTGGAGCAGCAGTGCACATTAACCTGTGGTGAAGTACTTCCAAGCTTCTTATTATTCTTTACTCTAGTGACACTTTTGGCATTTAGTCCTCTCCACTTTGATGGTTTTCACTAGCCGACATGGTACAACAAGAAAGGTGTTTACAGCTAATATAAATTATTGACTGAGTATCCAATCCTTAAACTTGCAAATAAATGATGATGAACAACATGGACCATTTAAGGTAAAAAAAAAAAAATTCAGCAACTGTTTAAAACATTTGGTAGGACAAATAGTCACATTAACAAGGGCTTGTGTCACAATACAGTCGGTACATTTGGCATTATATTTTCCAGAATCCCTTTTAACAGAACTGAGAAAACAGGCTCTAACCCCTCTCATTCAGCGACGACTCTTTGATTATCAAATACAGCTACTATGTGAACTAATATGTAAGAGAACACTGAGCCATGTCTGTGACCACAGCTTCGCCTTAAAAGTCAAATACAACATGCCAACACTTGCTGCTGGTCTATTGTCGGCAAAATTATGTTTCTCGACATGATTGGGGAGTCTAGAGAGAAGCTCTTCCTTTTTGATTCTTCTGGAGTGGCACCTGACAAAACATTTACCACTGGTGCTTCGGGTAGCTGAGCTATT
>JAOXYL010000055.1:7774761-7787691 GCA_028564955.1 Terapon puta
CATTCAGTTGTCCTTGTATGGCGAGGTATTCAGGGAATTGGTAAAAACAGCCCAAACTCAAACTGTTATTAAGCATTTATCATAGATTTTCATTTGATATCACCAATGTTTGGGTTAACCATCATCTTGGGGAGTACAGGTGCAAGACTTGAGTTGTGTGATACAGAAGGTGACAACTGAGGATGAATTGCAAACCACGGTCAAATAAGCTCAAAGAGAAAATAAACACTTGAGACAGAGAAAAAAGTGAAATCAGACAGAACATGACAATATTAATTAATGTGCTGGAGGAATAAATGTAACAGCTCTGAATTTTTTTCCCTGTGCAAACCTGTGTGACTTCTCTGTGAGTCATCGGATTAGGTACAGTAGATAATGTGTTGGACAATCAGCGCCACGACTCTCTGCGTCTCTCTCCCTTCCTCTTCCTCGCCAACCATCAGCCGCATCATCCACCTTTCATCAGGCCAGACCATTGATCCTCCACCCGGCAGGGGGTCCTTTCAGTATGCAGCCTAATGTTCTCATTATGTGTCCTGCATGGTCCCATTGCTGATGACTGGCTGATTACCATCTCATTAAGAGACATGGCCAGGCAGGGGAGAGAAGGACCTGTCACAGTTTAAGGAGCTCATCAGAGCACAGAAATAATACATGCTAGAGACTTGCCTGATGTCTGATGATACCTGAAGGAAAAATGTTTCTTTATCAGAGAAAATGGCAAGGAAGACCTTGCACTATAAAATATGAATCGGAAATATCCAGTATGAAATATTTTTCTTATACAAATAGATCACCTAATATATTTTTTGAATTGGACACTTTTTTGGTAAAACTACACTTGATAAATAAGGCTGTTAGTGACATTTTAATTCATTATCAGTAATCATTCCCGTATTTGTCTTATTTGTGTACAATTATGGACTCAAAGCTTGTCAGGTTTTCACTGATATCAATAGATCAGAGGACACAGAAGCTGGTCAGCCATTAACGTTTACATGGTGAGGTCAGAGTCTGAATGTCTTTCCATGTTCAAATCCTGAAACAGGCCACACTTTTACTGCTGAGCCAAACTCCAACCATGATATCCTGAATAAGCCATGACAGTGTGCATTATCATTTGGAAATAGTATTTGTCATATACTGTTGCTCTCCTTAGCTCTGGGTTAATTTAACAGCGTGCTGGTTAATGATGTACCTTGATTCAGCTAGTCTCTTTCAAGGTTTGCGGGACGATTTCCTTTGACACTTGCATGTTTGTGTGCGTCTTTGTGTGTGCGACTGTATCTTTATTCCAGCATCCATGTGTGTTGGGGGCGGGTGGGGTGCATGGAGAGGGGGGGGGGGGGGGGGGGGGGGGGAGGGGCGGGGGGGGGGGGGGGGGGCACTGAAAATCCCAAGGTAATCTGAAGCACAAAGGCAATGTCATTATAGACATGGGGGGACATTATTCTAAAATGGCAAGTGATGCAGTGCTGAGACAGTAGATAAGGTGAAGAGAAAATGTGGAGGAAAGAGGAGAGGAGCGAGTGAATGCTTGAATTTGTCATGGACAGATAAAAACAGACTAGAGCCAGGCTGGAGGACGCCGTGATAGGGCTGTTGTTTTTTTTTTTTTTCATTTTTTCCTCTCCTCTTTTCTTCCCTCCCTCCCACCCTCTCTCGCTCCTGCCCTCTCTCCCTCACCATATACCCTCCTCACTCCCTTTTTGAGGTTTATCTGACATACGATGAATGCAGCAATTTTATCTGAATAGACAAAGGAGCGGTGACATGCAGCCTCACTCTGACGACTGACCTTGAAGGAGACGAAAGCAAGGAAGGAAAAAGGGAGGAGGGAAGGAAGAAAGAGGGAAATGGCCATGGTCGGTACTTGCCTCTGTCTGTTCGTTACAAGTCTCTGAGCTATTTTAATGCTCACCTCCCAATACTGGTGATACTGTACAATGCATGTGTCTATGTAGCTATTAAACTCATTGAAGAGCATTTGTATATGCTATTTCCACATCTTGCATAAACAGTACTGAAAAACACAAAAACTTTAGGTCTTTGCAGATTCAAAATGACAGATCTCTTTCAGTTGTAGGTTTTTTCTTGTGAATTAAAAACGCTGGCTATGCTACAAAAATTCAGCCAAAATCAGTTAAATATAAAGGTGAATGGGCACAGTTTGGTCTTTGATGCTGTGTTTTCTTATTGCTGCATGAGACACCAGTCAGGTCCACAACATTTCACAGTGGAGAGAAACGCCACATTTTCTGCAATCTAAAGCAGACCTGCAGAGGAATATTGGGCGTAGGGCTTCTTTTCTACGCCCAATATTCATCTTTCCAGCAAAAGTGATGTTCACCTACAACAGCTTCAACAGTCCAATATGCAACAGAGACACAAGGCACGTTGCGTTCCGAGTTTGAGGCACGACTCCCTTTTCTCGAGTGGAGAAACACTTGCTCTCTTGCTCTTATTATCCTTATCGTTTGCACTAATGCGTTCTCCACCTACGCGTCAAACCATCAACTAGCTGCAACAAGTTCAGACATGTTCTCTGGGGGCCACTGAAAGTCAACCTGCGAAATGTAGGAAGTCACTATCAGATGTCGAGACAGGCGAGCGAGGTTATTGCATGACAGGCACATCAAAAAGTCAATTACAATATTTCATCTCAAAATAAAAAAAAAATAAAAAAAGTTCTGCCAATGAATACTGAATCTCTAATCTCACTGCACCTCTTTCACCGAGGTAGGCTGGATATGAATTTTACTTCATTTGCTAAATCAATCAGATTCATGTGAAGAAATATTAATTTGCCTTTTGCAAAATAAATACTGAAACAGAAATGTGTCACCCACAGAGTTAAAAGAGCTGTAGAGCCGTACTCTATGATTGTGTGTAATTAATGACATTTCTTTCCACTCCCATCTTTCATTGTTACACTAGAAGTATCTGCTGCCAACATGTACTAATTAATTAGTTGATTAATGGCTCTTTGGCCCGCAACCAGACATGAAACATTGTCCCATAGAGATCCTAGAGTACTTGTTAATTCTATATCAAATATCATCAAGCAGAGCCCAGATACACATTTCTTTCTTTGTTCCAAGATGAAATGGCGTATTATGCGCTCTACTTTCTGCAAAGGAAAAAATACATATATTGACCATGTCCCTTTATAAGAAACACAGAGGATTTTACACTGATGTATGTTCACCGTTATGTGAGGACTTTGACCATAACTGAATGCATCCAGCATCAACCTTTACAACCTTTGAGGACTTTTAACCCAGAGTAGCAGCTGTCTGATGTCACCTGGAGTGCATGTGTTGAGCTTAACACACTTTGGCACACCTAAACTTTGTAGTCTATGGCTGCACATTGAAGTGGAACAGGGTTATATGTGGCCCGCAGCTGGCGTCTTCATTTGTGATGGGACATTACCCGGAGCGCAGACTTGAGTTCTGACCAAATCAATTAACAGATGTGTTCTGACATAAACATCAGGGTATGTCTCAGATATGACGTAAAATGCAGAGTGTTTCAAGAGCGAATTTGTCTTAACTCTCCAGGACTGCATGTTAGTGATTTTGAATGTCGGTAATTTACTGTGTCACTGAGCTCAATCTGAAACAGGAAAGGAGTAATTTCACTAATCCACCCAAAGATCAAATATTATTTTAATGACAATGTGGAAAATAAAGAAAGACAAGCCCAAAGATTGGAGGAAACATTCATAATAAAATCAAAAATACCACAGACTGCCATGTCTTGTCTATATATAGATTGAGTTAAAGAATTTCTGTTGCCTTCTTTAGTCTTTATAAGAAAATAACATAAATATATGTGTATATCTTTTAGGAGTAAAACAGGAATTCACAGGAAATCTAACTTAAAAATTTAATCATTACCTATTAATCCAAGCACCTCTGAGGTCACCCCCATTCTTCAAAAAAAGTTTACCTTATTTCTAATTATCCAGTTATAATCAATTTATATAAAATTTGAATGATCCAGTCCTTGTTGAAATATTTAGATGATCAGATCTACTAAAATATTTGCACATATGCATCATCTGCATAGCAATGTTAAGAGTTACATTCAAAACATCCAATACAATAGTTTCCATATAAGATAAACACATTGAAATAAAATATACCAGAGTCCACAGTTTGATCCCTTTTGTGCCTTGTGGTAGAGATTCTGGTAAAGAGACAAACCTCCTGCACAGAAAGCAGCTAAGATGTGCCTCATGTGCACTCAAGTAAAGACCAAATCAAACAGAATGTCGTCTGAATTTACAATTGTGACTCTCAGAAATGCAGTTTCATTGCCATGCTTTTGGCAGAAGCCAGGCCGACATTGATGAAAAATGTCATTTCAGCCACTTAAAGAAGTTACTCAGCAACTACTTTTTCAAGGACCTGACAATAAAGGATAACTTTTAAGAAGGAAATAAATGAATGGACATGCGGGTTGAGGACAGATTTCTTCAAAAGAGTCTTACATTGGAGCTTTATTCAAAAACTTAGGCCAGAAAGACAGACCAAGGATTCATTAACAGTGAAAATAAAAGAAAGACCATTTGTTCTTACACACTTCAGTGAATCAACCAAAGGTGGATAATTCCTGCAAATAAAAAAAAAGATATCCCTGAGAGTTTAAAAAAAAACTGGATAAAACTCAAGCAAACACTTGAACCTGCATGAATGCAGCTCTAATCACAGTTCTCATATACCGGCCCTGTCAGTTAATTATTAGTTCACAGTACAGTCGAGCTGCAAAATGTACAAGGTTGATAGCTCTATAGAGGGACAGGATTAGTTTTATTGGCAGTAATTAAACAAGCAAACTGATAACTTTTTGTATAATCTTTAATTTGGAATTTAAGGAAACTAAAATGTGTTAATGTAAGCATCCACAAACACAATTGAAATTTGGATTGGCTACCTTATTCAACGGTAAACAATGATGTTGCCAAGTTCTCCTCTTGGGTAAACCATGCTGCAGTGAGGCTCAGACTCATGTTCACTAGGAAAATGTCGCCTTTTGGGTGATATGTACCTCCTCTTTCTCTGTAGCTGACTGTGTTTGGATCATTGAAAAATGTCAACTTTCTTCCTTCCTTCTTGTAGCTTTAACTTTTAGTCATCAAAGTCTGCAAATAATGCCGACTGGCATCTTTCGTTGCCAAAAAAAGTAAACTTATTAAATTTAGCCTTTCCCAGGATCTCAGGCTATATCAAATAGGCCATTGCCTGAACATCTGAGGATTCAATCAAGAAAGACTCTTAATCCATTTTAAGCCCCTCTACATGCTGATATCCTGCTGATATTCTGCTCCTCTGTGGCTTTTCCTTTGGCCATATTCATAATTCTCAAATGTGGTGGCAGTCCAAATACTTTCTTTTAAGTTTATACACAATAATGTAATATATAGCTTTTCCTGTTCCTTAAATGGACAATGGTTCCAGTGAGCTGAAGAATGCATAGTTTATTTTACACAGCTTGAAGTTCTCACTTTAATCAACAGAAATTATTTATTGATTTATTGACAGTTACTTCAACAGTTGTGCTTATTTATGTGCGTCTTACCATTCAGGACTGCTACTCTGTCTTTTCAACCTGGCAACATAAAGGATGATAAATATTAAATCGTGACTCTCATTTTAGACAAACAACCTCCTGTGCCACAAATTGACCGGTTGAATGTGACATTAAGAACGTCACGTGGAGTGACTTTACAACAGGTGTGTGACTCTCTGCAGACAGTGATCTTTTAATCTGCTAATGTGAGGGGAAGAATAATCCCACATCTGGAAGTTTTACTACTCTGTAATTGCAGAGCTGCGAGTGAGCAGCCCCCTGAGCTTTAGAGAAAAAGAATGACCTGCATTCAGCTCCAAACACAGACAGACACGATAACATTTAGAGGGGATGAAATTTGTGTTAATTTCAGATGACTTGTCTTTTCCAAACCAATTTAGATTTCTCTCTGTTTGTTGACGTTGCTTTTAATGTGACGACTGTGACATGCATTTCCACAACAGATGGATTAATGTTTTTCTTTTCTCCTTGTATTTTTCCCTCTCTTTTTCATCCCCCTCTACTCTCTCTCTCTCCCTCTCTTGCAGGATTTCATCTAGACAGGTGCTTCCTGTCCGGACTGACGTAAAATTAAACACAAGTCCAGATGTGAAGTGTGTGTGTGTGAGTGTGTGTGTGTGTGTGTCTGTGTGTGTGTGTGTGTGTGTGTGTGTGTGTCTGTCTGTCTGTGGGTGTGTGCATGTCCAGGACAGACAGACAGAGGGGAGGCATGTTTCTTGCATGCGGCCTGGTGATTGTACCATGGCTGAAAAAAGAAGGACTCAAAAGAAATAAAGTAAGACAGACAGAAGAAGTAAGAAAGTAATAAAAGGAAGCTGGGAAAGAAAATTTGTAACAAATGCAATCCCATGATTTGAGCAAGTTAAGTTTCGCAGAATTATTATCCTTATAATGCAAACATAGCACATGGACATGAACTGTGTCAACTTTGTCTTTTTTATTTTCATGTATTTTTCTTTTTAAAAAAATGCAAAAGTTGTCCTTTCTTACAAATCGTGAAAAAATGCAGACATTTCGAAAGAAGCTATTTAAATCATTGTCGAATTCATAAACACATATTTGTGTGTTTGTGTACATATCACATCCACAAAATGTCCATTCCTTTTATTTAATGCCAGCCTCAAGTTGATTCCAGGTTAATGGCATCACAATGTGGCTTTCAAAGAACGATTAAATACAGTCCTCTAAAAGACGCGCTTTTCTGTTCATCTTTTGCTTTTCTCGTCCTTGTCCTGAATGGAGAGACAGGAGAAGAGAAAGAGAGAAAGAGAGGGAGAAATGGAAAGGTCATGAGTGATGGATGCTTTGTGTGTGTCTGTCATTCCCAATTACTGAACTTTGCCTTTTAAAGCGTCGCTCAGATGCATTTCTCATTTCTGCCTTTCTGACTGATGAAGAGCAGGCTCTGACTGGGGGCACTGTGTGTTTTAAACACCGCCTCACTAGTCATTCAGTATTTACTTCAGATACAATACACTGAAACAGCCACTCCTGCTCTGCAGCGGTCTTCCACTGCAACTTTCTTGATTTGTATTCATTCTCATGTTCTGTTATCAAATGTATAGTTTCCCCCTGCACTCAGGTCTGTTATGGTGCGATGCAAAGAAAAATGAGATTACATATCATGTTTTTTTAAAGAAGTGTTCAAAGCTACAAAAATACACCGCAGGGAAAATAGTCTTTGGGGGAAGGCTGCACTTTGATACTGAGCAATGCAGATGCATACAATACCTGCAGTTAGTGCTTCCAGCTAACACAGAGACATGTATCCAGTCTCTTTAAAGCTTATCACAATTATTAATTTCTAATATGGTTAAAGGCTGTTCAGATGGCTAACAGCAGAAAACAAACACAATAAAAAGTGATGTAAAGTTGGCAAGTTTGTCTTACCTTATTGAAGCACTAAACAGTTTATTATTGAATAACCTTTTTGCACGCTAGGAAAAACAAAAACAGTCCCAGGATATACATTTCCAAACTCTATTTTTCTGCACATTTCCTCAGAATAACTGCAGACACATGTTTTGTATGCTCCCGATTCCCACGGCAAGGTTCCTGTCTTCATTTTTCTACATGTTACATATATTCTCTTACAATACCTGCCTGATAAAAGTGTTTTAAACGCATTCACTGCCCTATATTTAACACATTGTGGCCTATACAGCTGCCTCCTGTGGTCCTATGTGTTATTTTTAAGGGAAAAGAAAGGGAGAGTAGAGGGACAGGTGCTATGGCAGGCAGCAAGGTTAACCTCCTCTGTGCTCTGTCAGCCTGCTCGCAAAAACTTTAAAAAGTGTCATGTTGACTAGCTGTAACACTGTGACACTCTACAGACATAGGAAGAAGAGGTGGGAGGGAGGAAGGGAGGCAGGCAAGCAGAGATTGAGACAGAGCAGGAGGGATGGAGAAAGAGGGACGGAAAGAGAACTGTTGACAAAAAAAAAGAAAAAAAAAAGTGAGAAATATCCAAATATATACAGCAACAAAAAAAAACACTAGAATCCTCCAACACCTTCCTCATTCTCGCTGTTTTCACCCGCTGACTACATTAAAATCATTCCCTGTTAATACATCTATTTTCTGCTCGTGAAAACCTCCCTAAGTGTCACGATAAAGGTGGAGGTGGTTTGTGAGGTCGGCCCGAGGAGAGCTTTACGAGACAAGCTGCGCTGATATATGGCTCGCGGAGACTCCATTAAAACCCTGGACCTGCGCCATTTGGGAAAATGGAGGTCACTCATGCTAGGGTCATGTGACATCTATAAAATCAAACTTTTTCTTAATATCTGGTCGTATATCACCTGTTTTTTTTTTTTTTACCCCCTCCCCTTTTTTTTGCCCTTTTTTCACTAATGCTTGAATCTTAAACAATAGGCCCGGGGTAGAGGATGATCGTTTTTCAAGATGCAGAGGGAGGGGGATGCGGGGTGCGTGTTTGCCTTTATGTGCTCTGGCTTGGTAAGGGGAACAGGGTGATGCTCAGTTTTTGATAAATGTACCATATCACATCTGCAGAGGAGCATGGGGGGGAACCGATCTGCAGTCGGTAATCTCGGAACGAAGGGAACAGGTGTTTAAAGGCATGGTTGGGAGTCCCTTTTTTTTTGTCCCCCCTCTCTTTATCTGTCTCTCCTTCCCTCGCCTCCATCACTCTCCTTCCCTCTGTTTGTCATGCTCAGCGTCTCATTTCGTCCCTCTCTGCAGGTAACCTAATTAAAGTGACTTCACGCTTTCTCCCTCGCTCACCTTACACGTATAATTGTCTCTGTCTCTTGCACTCGTTCTGCCTCTCTGTTTTTCCCCCGCTCGCACTCTTTGTTAGAATCTTAAACTTGTCTTAAACTTATCCCCTTCCCTTTTTTCTCCCCCCCTCTAGCTCCTGTCTCCCCTCGTACTGTATACCCTTAAAACCCAAGAAACATGTCATTTCCCATCTCTCCCTCCCTCTTCCTCTCTGGTTCTCCTCTTCCCTTATCTTCATGTCTCTTTAAGCCAGAGTGTGTCCTGTCTGTCTACCCGTGGCTCCCATCTCCCTAGGGCAGCATTTCCAGGCTTCATTTGTTTGAGGGCTTTCTAATCTGGGGACTGGGACAACCTCAGTCCACCGTGCCCTCGTCAATCATCCCCGCAGAGGAGCAGAGAGGAGGTGAAGAAGGAGTAGAGAGGAGGAAGAGGACTGGAGGTGATGGCATGATTAGTTATCTGTCCCCGCTCTCGCTCACCCGCCCCATTGCCGGCGACTACCACTCCCTCCATCTTTCCCATCTCTCGCTCTCTCCCTCCGCCTATCCCTACCTCTTTCCCTCGCCGTTTCTCCATCTATCTTACCTTCTTATCTCTCTCTCTCTCTCTCTCCCTCCTTTCTGCTCTCTCCCCACAACCCGTGCGCCAGCCTGTAGCGCCAGCCATCCCTCTGTCCGTCTGTCTATTTATCTGTCTGTCTGATTGTCTGACCTCAGCCCCGACGGTGGTCCCTTTTGTGTCTACGGACAAATGAGGATGACCTTTTATTGTAAAACAGACACCTACGGGGAGGGATGAAACCGTCAGTGTTTAAATTAACAACAGAGAGAAGAGAGGGAGAGGGAGGCCGTTTCAAACAGAGAGAGGAAAGGCGGAGAGAGGGCGAGAGAGTGTAAAGTTTTTGAAGTTCTAATAATTATAGAACAGTGTTTGCGTCAAACTAGCATGGCCACTGTTCAATAATAAAGTCCCCTACCTGGCTGGCAGCTATTGATGAACAGTGGTGAAGCAGTGAGGAGCGGACCTCTTGAACGTGCCCTGGACCCATCAGTATGGGTGCATGAATTATAAATGGCATTGACTGTGGAGGCCATAAGAGTAGACAGAGTATTATTGCACATGAAGGTCCATTCTGATTTTGATTATTTTTATTCCGGGGGGCTCACAAAAGGCCGTTGGTGAATATTCTAAAAGGGCACAGGGCTGAGATGGGCTTGATGGCAGGCTTTGATTTCTGGCTAATAGCCACTTCAAACAGGCTTGGACGGCCCGGAGACAGGGTAGGAAGATGACACCAGGGCTAAAGGACAGAGGGACACAGGACGTACAAAAAGGGAGGCCACATAAAGCACACACACACACACACACACACACACATACAGACACACACAGAAGGCACGTTACAGCTCGCAGTTCACAATCCAAGTTCAACTGCAGCTGCAGTTCAACCACACATGTGTATATCAGACGAATATATCAGACAAAATGATCTGCTCATAATACTGATAGTTCCTAGCAAATGTAATTTAACAAAGCAAAACAAACATGATCTGACAGAGACCTACATCAGGCCAAATAACCACCACAAGGCCCATTGCTAGTTTGTATTTGTTTTTATTGTTATGTGTATATTATCACTTTTATATTTTGTTTTTATGTATTTTTCTATATAATAGTTTCACTGATAATGTCTGTTTCTGTTCTTTATATTTGAATGTTTGATGTGTTAGATTTATGGTATTTCAAAACATTTTTCTGATTTTTTTTTCTATGTTTGCCCTTTTGAAAAAGGCTGTCTTTGTTTCCTATATCAGACAGTTTTATCCGGCTCTCTTCTGATTGGTCCACTGTGAGAGAATAAATCGCAATCGGGCTGATCACAGCCACCTGAGTGACAGGTCTATATATTGCTTGTTCTGCACTTAAATGATTATTTCAAAATGATCTCCATTGTGTCTCCATTGTATTGCATTGAATTAACAGAGATTTTTGCTTCAGTTTGTATTTGATCCAGCACATGTAGTCATCCCCGCCCTACACTCTGCGCTCTGCGGTCATATTATGTTAAAGACAGAGCTGTGTGGCTTTTCACATCTTTTAAAATCCTTCTTCATTCTTATTTTTTTTGCAACATGCCCCAGAGAAACAAGGTGCATAGAAAAGTTTAGAAGGATCTGTGTGTAAGACCAGGCACAAGTTTGCCTTAGGCATACACATGACATGTATGTATTCATGTGTGTATGCACACACACAAACAGACTTCATAACTCTGTGGATTAGGATGCTTGGGCTTAGGATGCATTTTACCACTCATCTCTTCGAAGTCTCTCTCTCCTCTCTCTCACACACACACACTCACACCCATACTCATAAACATGGAGTCATGCAGACCATCCTGTTGCCTCGGTGATCTGGAGTCCTTTGTCTGCTTTGGCCCGTTTTGATGTAAAGGCTTCTGGCTAGGGAGACAAAGTCTGGATTATAGGCTGAATTTAATATAGCAAAATTAATCTACGCCGCTGTAGCACACACAGCACAACCTCTCACACACTCTCACCTACACACATACACACACACACACACACACACACACTCACACACACAAATATCCAACACAGTATAAATCTTCCTTAAGGTCCAGCTCCACCCCCTCTTCATCATAACTGCCTCTCATTCATTAGCTGCACAGAAACGCACCAATACATACACACGTACACACAAAATACGTACACACACACACATATATAGACAAACTGGGACTGCCACACGACTAAGATACCCCCACGCCACGGTCCCACTCTCTCTCTTTTAATTACAAAGAATGGGCCTGGGTAGGTCACACAAAACAAATCAATACCTCTAAAAGAAATATTCAAATGTGACCTAGAAAACAGAGCTTGCGCCCCCATTTTATTATTGATTTTTGACGCAAGGCGATTTAGTCTTTGAGAGATTTTTTTTTGTTATTTTGTTTTTGTTTTCTTTTTTTTTTTTTTAAGATTCCAAACAGCACATAAATATTTACTCCAAAGATAAAGCGAGAGAATGAATATTGAATTTGGAGGTAAGCACGTGTGTATGATCCAATATCCATCCAAAGAGAACCTGCGCATTGTCTCAGTCAGAAAGGCAATATAAATATAAGCATATTTGTTAGAGGCAGGGTCAATATCATAAGGTGGATAGGGTTTGCGCCTCTGAGGCTGCTTAGAGAGATAGTTTGAAATCAATGGTGCATCTGGCATCCAGCTCATTTTGTTTCTTGCAGCTACCAGATTCATTTCTTTTTTCAGATTCAAAAAAGGGTGGCTGTTTCTGTCTGTCTTTCACTCGCACTGATTTAAATGCTCACAAACCATCTAACCTGTTGTTTTAATGTCACCTTTTCACCTGGAGGCTGCTCAGTACAGCTGCTTATGCTGCAGGTGGGAGCAGAGCAGTTACTGTGGTATTTGGAAGTTCATCTGTGGATTGGACTTGCTTTCCTGTCTTATTCTGTCACCTTTAGGCTGCTTTTACTCTTGCTTTTACTTTACTGTTTTACTTTACGTAAAACAGTTTCTTTCGACTGATGTAATTGTTAGATATACTCTTTAGTCTCTCTCGCCTTGCAGTTGAGATGACAGTGTTACTGCTTGTTTAATTCATAGAAGAAATAAAACTTTCTTCACGAGGAAGCTAAATAATGCTCCACACTTAATCCAGATGTAATCCAGAAACCTGAAATAGAATCAAAACAATTATTAATGTTAACACAGTAAAGTGATACACTCATTCTGTTCAAGCAAGAGCCCCGATTAGTGATGGTTTAAGGAACACACAGGTTACTTTCTAAATGTGCGTGAAGCTACAAACTCAGCTGTTTGTGATGGGTTTTACTATTAGCTGGTGTCTGCTGCTCCCCCCACTCAGGTGTTCTGGACCCATCTATGTGTGTGTTGGGTTATGTCTATGTGTGTGTGCGCACATATTTTTTTGCCAGTTAGGAGGAAGAAGAGGATATAAGCCTGGATTAAGTTCAGAGGATGATTTTTATCCTTGTAGGGGGTCTCTAAACGGTAAGATATGGATGCAAGGTGACCCTATTCC
>JAOXYL010000055.1:7787791-7798231 GCA_028564955.1 Terapon puta
TTAAGTTCAGAGGATGATTTTTATCCTTGTAGGGGGTCTCTAAACGGTAAGATATGGATGCAAGGTGACCCTATTCCCGTGCGCGCGCACACACACACACACACACACACACACACACACACACACACACACACACAGACTTTCAAAAAAGAAACATGCAATCAACACACACATGCATAAGCACATACTCACAAGGGCAAGGACACACAGGAAGAAATACTCTAGAGGAAACTTGTGATCATCACACACACACACACACACACACATGCAGGTGTGTCGTGATCCACAAACAGGGATTATATTGTGCTGATGTTAGAAGTAAAAGAAAAGACAGCTCTGCCAAAGCTTCCTCTTCATTGTCACGGCGATAACACTAACAGTATTGACTGTGTATAGAATCACAACT
Organism: Terapon puta; assembly: GCA_028564955.1. Classification (NCBI taxonomy): domain Eukaryota; kingdom Metazoa; phylum Chordata; class Actinopteri; order Centrarchiformes; family Terapontidae; genus Terapon; species Terapon puta. The sequence continues at coordinate 7,788,198 of JAOXYL010000055.1, forward strand.
TCAATAACTTCTTCTTCCTTTATATCATTTTTATTCTTCTTTTCTATTTGCACCTCTGACTTTCATGTATCTGTTTAAGTTGTGCCATGAATGTGTGTGAAATATGTACTCTGCACTTGGCGGAAAGCCAAGAATAAACATGGAAACTTCATTAATTGAGAGGTTTTCAAGCAATGTGCGACTCTGCGACTTCTTTACCCTTATGTTAAGAGAAAAAGATATTCTAATCTTACAGCTCCTGATCAAAGACCAGGCCAGCATCAGTGTTAAAAAGCAAAGGGGCAGGTGAGCCAGACAAATAAAAGAATAAGAGAGAAACAGAAAGGGTGGGGGGGGTGCCCTCCATCATTTCATCTTTTCATTTTCCATACAAGTGATGGCAGCATTTGATGGAGAAACCGATTATTGCGCGATTTCTCTTTGTTCTCGACCATTAGAGCTCGAGATAAGCAGCGGACAAGCAAATGGAATTTTCTCATTCAGATCCTCCTCCTCCACTATCGCGTTTTCTGTAACTTCCTCCTTTCTTCTTCTCTTCTTCCGCTCCTTCTGCTTTCTTCTCCTCATCGTTTTCCAGCTCTGTGTGCTTGTCTGCGGCGCTGATCAGATTTAGCCCTTGGAAATGAGATTTCAAGGGACTCAGTTCATCACACAATGCTGAGCATGACCTTTGCTTTGTTTCTGTCTCTCTGTGTCTGTCTGTCTCACGACATTTCTACTGTATGCACACACAGGTGCAGGCATACACATTCATGCTTTTATATCTGCACACACACAGGCACAAGTACAGATTATGTCCCTTTGAAGTGCATTTGACACAAACTCTCTACACACTTTATTAGGAGTGAAAACAATATGGGCACAGAACAAGAAAAAAACCAAAGATGACAGAACGTGGATAAAACAGGCAATGTAGTGTAAACTGGGTGTTTGCTCAAGCAAGACTGGGGCCTTTGGGTCTTGACTTGGTCTTTGAGGTGGAAGTGTGGGTGTTAGGTCTGATCTAAGGAGCAGATACAACTCTGATTCTCCAACATGCTTACAAGTATGGTTAAATAAAGTGCTCTAAGGGAAGACCTACATCCTTGTGACTTCTTAAAAAAAAAGATAAGCGCAGTGTGGGGCTGCAACTGTAGGGGAAAGTTGATAATAATTTCACTCGTTTCTATAGTCTCAACCCTCTTTGCCTTCTACTCCTCTCTCTTTCTCTTTGGTCCCCTTCCCTCTCTGTCTATCTCCCTCCTCAGCTGCTAATACAAAAAATGAAATGGTCTGTATCCTACCTCGGCTCTGCTGTTTCACCTTGAAGAACAGCCCACCCCTCCGCCCCCACCCTTCCAATGGGATCGTTCCAAACAACTCTTTCATTCAGTCACACACATGCACATACACACAGTAATGGCAGTAAGTGATTAGGTTCACAGATGAGGGATCATTTTTGTCCATTTTCTGGGAAACGGTGATTGCTCACAGCATTCATTAGCAAATCGCAGAGGTCAAATGATTCACAGGCGGCACTCGCTCTTTTAAAACCACCTTGCACAGTCCAAGATGAATAAAATGAGACTGCAAATTAATTGACATACCGCTAAACTAGTTCTACAGATGAAGAGGACATGGCATTATTATGTCCTTGATGCCTCTGAAAGTTAAGTAAAATAAGCCTTACTTTATTTATTGATTTTTTTTTTAGGAGTATTTGTATAAATTGCGAACACGGACCAGTTGCATTTTTACAAGCAGATCTGTTTGTGGTGCTGTTGTAGCAGCAGCAACAGCAGCACAGGAGCCTATTTGAATGGCATCGTGTGTGAATGTATCATTGAAATGTGTAATCCCCGAGCAGCTGGGGAGCTGTGTGTGATGGAGAGAGCTGGGCTTCATCATAGCCTCCACAGGAGACTGGATGAGTCCAGAGCGAGCAAGAGAGACAGACAGAGACGTAGAGACTGAGAGAAAGAAGGAGGGAGGAGGAGAGACACCATACTGACAGTATGAATGATACATCATATGATTGTCTTGGACAGAGCTGTTCTCTCTGACTGCCTATACTGCACTCTCCAACTGTCCTCCATTTCACAAGCCCTGGTGGACTGATTTATTACACTCAACAAAACTGCTATAGACTCGACTCCATGTTGCTGCCCATAAGTTTTCAAACTTTTTCCTGGGGGAATATTCCTAGAATGTGCTTTTCATTTTTATTTTTCATTATTATTTAGTTTTTCACTCACATATTTCCCAGTTCTCAGCAGTGGCTAATCGAAAATCAGTAAATAAAGCCATAAACTGTGGTTTCAAAAAGTTGAATTTAAGCCAGATGCAATGACATCAACAGGCATCATTTCGAACTTTATTCCTCCTGTGACTCTGCTCCATGCAAATTTCGACTACGTGCATCCCTGTTCGCTCCCATCTTTCAAGTGCTTTTGAGGTTTAGATGGAATTTTTTTTTTGTATGGCAGCCACTGATAAATCAATCGCAAAATCAAATAAAGGTGGCATATCAAGACATGTTTAAGTGGATATATCAGAAATGCACTTTTGTTTTATCTACCGTCAACCTGCCAATAACAATCAATAATCTTTGAAGTGTGAAGCCTTTTTCCTTCCTTTCCTCCCTCCGCTCAACAAGCAAAGGGCTGGAATAAACACATGTCATCAGTTGGATAACAAGAATGGTGGGTTTGTGGGATGTAGGTTACATTTCAAAGGTTTGAAAGGACAGAGAAAGCTACCGTCTGTGAATTATTGAAGAGGTAAGGGATAGGATGGAGAATATGAGTGAGTAGCATTTAGAGTTCAGAGGAGAGGGAGAGAGGCGGCCGGCCCACAGTGCAGTTCTGTGTATGACTACGATGGGAAATCTATATACGCTAACCTTTCTTTGTCTGTAGTTTTATTGAAATTGACTGGTCAGAAGGACGATATTTCACCAGGATGGTATGGAGCGCATTCAGTCCCTCCTGATTCCAGACCTCCTCTACTCCTCAACTTACAAACTGTGTTTGCACTGTATGCGGATGATGAAATCTTGTAATATGTGAGAGACTACTTCCCAATTCTGTCTGGAACTTGTATCCATCTCTTTTTGGACTTTTAGGGCTGATACAAACTTGCACTCCTGATATAAATGTGTGTGTGCAAGTGTTATACTCGCAAAGCCAGCACTGTTATTCAATTTTTAGATAATAAAACACTTTTCTTTTGTTTTCTGGTGCTGTATGCAAACACACAACTGACATGTTCAGATATCACACGGTATGGCGATATGTTCTCAAAACACTTTATGGGATTACATTTGTTTTGGAGCAAAAGATATCAGCTTTTCACAGCAGTTTTGCATCTATTTTCTAAATTTGCCAATTTACCATAAATACAGACAATCATCAGAAATGACAACATATGGAATTGCAAAGAGGATTAGGCATAAACATCTCCCATATCTCCACTAGCCACCCCGTTGAGGGAGGGCAGGTCGGCAAATAGGCTTTTCACATTTCAGACACCACAATGTCACTCCATCTCATTGCGGCATCCATTACGTGCTACCTTGGGAATGAGGAGAGGTCCATGCTGAGAATCAGGGCAGAAAATGGCCGCCCGCTAGGAGGGGTAAAATGGCCAGCGTTATTATTCTGCCTCCCCCCAGGGGGAATTGGCCTGAATATAGATATGCAACATTATAAAACCAGGTTATTATCTGGGTGCAGGGTAACGGCCTCTTGCCTCTCCCTCCCCTATGACACACACACACACACACACACACACACTGATAAACACACATGCACACGCATGAGCATGTGTAGCCCGCACACACATTATAAAATCTGTTTGCAGTATCTGGCTAGTGTAGCACACTGTGATGATTGTAGCCCTTTCAGTGATTGAGGGATGTTTACTGTCCCGGTTGATACCCTTCCTCTGTTTTCACCATGTGTCATTGTCTTTGTGATTAGTTTCTTGCGTCTTTTATTTACTGAAAATTAACATCAAGCTTCCCTCAGTTCTCCTCTCTGCCTCCGCTCTCCCAGTAAACGTAATGTCATTTTATGGTGCAATGATATTTCCGATTTCAGTAATGTAGACGGCAGTTTCATATCAGTGAGCATTATTCACTTATGGGCTTCTTGCTTTAAAACGTATTATTACTTTGGTAATAAATTTGTTATTTGACTCGATATCTCTCTGTTGTGTGTGCGCGTGTTTGTTTGTGCACGTGTGTGTAGCACGGATTATGTAGAGGTTTTTACAGATTATACCTGGCATATTGAGCCGTGTGTAGATATTCACTGCCACAATGATCTGGCTCTTTTCACAAATACACACATGGACAAATGGACATTTTATACTATCTCTGCATGCAGCATAGGGTTGACACAAACTATTTAAATTGGGGTAGAACCACTGACCACCCCTCTCTGTCCCTCACTGTGTCGTCTCTTTTCTATTTATGTTTTTATCTTCCTCTCCTCCTCTATAGCTTCCTCTCCCAGTTCTGTCTTCCTCTCTCCCTCCTTCCTCTCTTGTTCTGAATTTCCTCGTTTTTACCCTGTTTATCTCTACTGATTACGCCTCCCTTCCGTAGATTTGCCCCTTTCTTCTGATGCTTTTCATGCAATTTAATAGCTCCCTCTCTTCTTTTCCTCCACCTCTCTCTATCTGTCTATCTGACTTCTCCAGGTCCGCGCTAATTCCCTCCTTTATTCATGAACCTCACCCTGCTGGGTTAGTTGGTTTGGTGTGTATGTTTGTACGTGTGTGTGTGGTGTGTTTGTATGCATGTGTGTGTGTGCGTGCGTGCGTGTGAGAGGAGCGGCAGACAGTAAATAGGAATATGAATCTTTAAGGGCCCGCTGCTACTGTGGCTGAAATGACTTTTCAGAGCCGCAGTGATTTTCCAAGAAGGATGTTGATGAGGGCCCGATTGCAGGAGATGTGTATATGTGTGTGTGTGTGTGTGTCTGTGTGTGTGTTTGTGCGTGCTTTGTTTACTGTGTGTCTGTTTGTCTCTGTTAAAAAAAAAAGAAGAAAAAATAAATGCAACCATAGCTTTGTTGTCTCCAGATTTCCTTTATTAATACATAATCATTTGAACTTTATAATCACTTTTGTTGGTTGTTTGTTCAGTGTGTGTGTTCTTTCTCTTAATAAGGATTAGGACACAAAATGGCTCCTCCGTGCAATAACACAATAACTGCGAACATTAACTGCACTTTTTTCACCTCCCTGCATGACAAAAAGCTATAAACACTTTTTTTTTTTACTTTCACTAATTATTCTGTACATCCATCATTCATTTTGAAAAAAAAACAAATATGTCTTAACATATATAAACTTTAAAACCTCACTCTGTTTTTTTTTTTGTAAGGTCTCCAAACCTGAGCTCACAAGCAGCCAGCTCCCTGTGGGTGTTGCGGGCAGCATGCAGGACCTTAAATGACTGTTTGAGCACCACAGCCATGTGTCTCGAACCCAAAGTGTCAGGTTGATTACTCACCGCTGACCATGATGAGTCAGCAATAATTCATTAGCGGCCCAAGAGCAAGATTGGGAAAGCAGCTGGGGGTCAGGGTTAGGGTCGGAGGTCGTGTGGGAGGCACTGCACACTGAATTAAAATAAGTGGCTAGCCTTGGAACATGTGCTATCAAAATATTTGACATTTGGTGGAATTCAGTGGGGACATGAAATGCCAGACGTCAGAGAAATGGAAAAAATATTTATTCCAAAGATGTAGATAACAAATAAGAAATAAAAAAAAACAACAGCAACAACCAGTAAAGGGTGAAGCAGTGCATCTGTTGCTGTGTTGCTCTTAGATTTGCATTTTGTATGCAACACTTGCAAACAAAACTATTTTATACAAATCATTTATATTCTTTTTTTTTTACAGTAGATACACTGAATATATGATGCCCTGATGTCTGATATTAAGTAGTAGTTGTTTTTGCATCATGCCCTTTCTCCCCAATTCTTCTGTGATTTGTGTGTATATCTTTATAGTGTATATTTTGTTATTTGCGCATACTTAATTATGGAGAATAGTAGTGGGACAGGGACTTAAGACAGATTCACCTTGTAATAATGGTCATAGTGTTTCATGCATTTCAGTTTGTGCATGTAAGAGGAAAGCAAAGCAGACTTCATTTTACTTTTGAATACTTTCACAATTTTACTTGCCTCCCAAAAAATAGTTCATCATGCCTCACAAGGTTGGGCTCATGGGCTACAACTGTTTTTACATTAGATTAAATTTAGCTGCAGATGGAAAGCCTAGAAAGGTCAGTGGGTGAGATACTCCTGTTTCATAAACTAATCAAACCTGACAACCCCATCAAAAAGGTTCACGCAACTGCTGACAGATTCTAAAGGGAAAAAAAAGTGTTTATGTGTGAGCGCGTGTGTGAAAGTGTACATTTAGTTGTACGGTGTGTGCGCGCCCATGACTGTGTGAATCCACGGCTGCACCCGCCAGAGTGTGCCTGCTGCTCTGGGGTGTCTGTCACTAGCCTCCATCACATTACCATGCAGCCATGACATCTCTGGCAGCCTTCTGAAGCCTCAAATCTGATAAAAACAGAGATAAATCTGATCTCTGATCTTCCTGATGAATATGATAAGACCTGCTCCAGGTTAATGGACCTTGACACCTATCAGGGCCCCGGGAACCACTGATCCTGGATCAGAGGTGGAAGAGACTGAGGAGGTGGAGTAAGAGGGAGTAAGACCCAGTGGGGGTTAGTAGAAGCTGCCCTAGAGAGGTGCTTGCAGGCTGGGCTTGGATGACAGCCATGGCTGGGTGACGGTCCAAAGCTCTTTGCAAAGCCCCCCTCTCTTGTCTGTGGGAGAGAGGAGGGACTCATTCTCAGTCATTCACACACACTCGGATGCATATCCACTCACAGACACACACACAACTTTCTGTTTCTCCTTTTCTTTTTTTTAATTCTCCCATCCCATCTCCTTTCTTTTCTCCATCTCGCTCACGTATTCCTGTAGACTCTCACTCTCCTTGTTTCTGTTTTCTGTCACAAACACACACACACACACACACACTCGCACATTCACACACAGGGATCTGGGGGATATATAGGGGTGTGGTAGAGCTAGTGATGGGGCTCTGCTTTGATGCCCAGTGGGAGATTACAGGGCCAAGAAGCAGAGATAAAAGTACAACCGAAACACAGGTAACTGCTCTTGCTTATACCTCACAAACACATTCACACATACACTTACACGCATCCATAACACATGTTCCGAGTAGGCCCAGGATGCACACACACGGACTCACACCTACATACACACTAACATCTAATGGCTAGTCAGTGACACCGAGGTCTTAGCCCCTGTCTGCCAGTCCTCATTTGTTTTCCAGCCCCTCCTATGTGTGTGTAGCAGTAGCACTTGCTACCGGGTGTCTTGTTACTCCTCAGAAGGTCTATTGATTTAACTCTTGCCACAATCTATAACACTATTGTCTTGCCTTAAGTGTCTCATCTGTACAATTCACTGGCAGGAGTCTATACATCAAAACCCCCGCCTGCTTAAGGATATTGGTATTCTGCAACATGCTGGGAATTCTTTTTTTTTTCTCAGTGAATTTCACATTTCTTGCACACTCAACCTCACTTTTTTAAGGTGAGATACTCATAGCTAGGCATAACGCAGGGCTGCTATGGCTTTATTTTTACTACTGCTGTGTTTATGAAGTCAATTTTTCATTTTACAGTATCATACGGCAGTGGCGTTGAGCAGAAGCTACATTTTAGATGTTCTTTCCAGAGTGGGACATGGATGGTGATATTCAGCCTTGTTGTGGGATTCTGACATATTGACAAAGATGACACCTTTGGTTGAAATGCATACAAAGGCCTAAAGTGGGGGAAATGAAAAAACTTGGATTAAGGCCTCAAAGGGCCTTCAGGTATGTTGCCAGATCTGGTTTAGTTTAAATCTCAAATACATTATATTTTCAGTGCCAGTTTGAGAATTCGAATACTGTTTGCCCTTCTTGTATATTTGAACACATACAGAAGTTTTGATCCTTTTTGCCCACGAAGATCAAACATACATGGAAGTAACAAATACACATGATACAATCATCTTTTCAGGGATGAGAAAAGTTATGTTACGAGCAGCCTACGCAGTCCGATGTGTGTCCACTATTCTTTATAATAATTGTAAGACCTATATTGACATTGCTTTTATACCTATTTGAACCAACGGCAATGGGAAATATAACATATTACCATGTACATAGTTATTCATTTGATGCTTGTGTATTATTTTATGAGCTTTAGCCTACAGTGCACAGATCTCAAGGTCAGAGAATCTGGCAAGTTCTTACCATTGATTACCTTCAAGTGGCACCTCAATACAAATCGTCAACAAGGGACTTTGGCCTCTTCCAAACAGTATTAATTGATCTGGTACGAATGTTTAGAGAAACAAAGATGAGTGGCCGGGTAGGTGAATAGCCCTGAAGCTGAATAGCAAGATTCCAAGATGATGCAGTTTGTTTACCTCTTCTTCAGACGCAAGCATTTCTTAAGGATCTATACCTCTGTGACAGCTGTTACTGTGTGCAGTGTGTGCAATGCGGTGAGATTTCGAAGGAATAGTTACTGGAGAAGTGTCATTTCTGCTGTTGTCTGGCCTGTAATCTTAAGCAGCTAATTGAAAAGAGAGAATTGGTTGAATTACTTGGCCTTGTTCACATGAAAACATTTCATGAAAAGGGGAAACAAAGGGCACCTGCACTGGTAAAAAGGAGTAAAGAATGCTTTATGTTTCTCCTCATAGCTATTGGATTATCACATTCCATTGACTGGAATATGCATGGTGTACTATATCACAGAAATGTAGGAATGCTAATGGTCATACGTTTTTTTGTAAATGGTCACATTTACAAGCCTTATAGTACCTCTGGTATATGTTAAAGAGTAACTACACACTATGTTCTTTGAACTCTAAGGACGAAAGGTTTGCCTCTGTTAAAGTGACCACACTGCACCTTAATGTGCAAGAGATGGAGAGCGCATGTATACGTTTGACATTTATTTACAGAAGGATGTGAGACATGGGAGATTTATATTTGTAACTTTTTACCATCATGAGGTAATGTTAGCTACTAATGTAAAAGTTTGGGATAAAGCCCTGATAATGTTGAAAATGATGCTCAAATAAATCAGAATATTTGAGATATGCATTTAATTTACATCTATCATAAATACAGTGTAAATGGTCATCTACCTTGTTACCCTTTGTGAACTCTAAAGGCCACTTTTTGTAAATTCAGACTTTGTATGGATGATCCGAGAACAGAGTATACACATTTTTAATGAAATCCTCCACCTTGAAACACTGCCTCCTGGTTCCTTTCAAAGAGTTTCAGCTCATGAATCCATAAATCACTCAAAGCTATTTATTATGTTTGTTTGCTTTTTCCATTTCTCTCAGTGTATCCTTCTGCAGCGTCTGTTTCATCTTTCCATACTGAATTAGCATTTAAGTACAGTTTTAATCTTTCTCCCCATGTTGCTTGTTGCTGCTGATCTCCATCTGCCAGTCCATCTTCCCCACCATCACGTCAAGAACCTAACCTAACCTCAGATGCGGTTGTCACGGCGAGGGCCCCTGTCACCGTGGAGACATTAGCAGTGTAATCAGCGGGAGGCGCATGTACCTCATCCTAGTTACCGTCGTCGGGACTCAGCAGGATATGACACGGGGCCCAGCAGGAAGGGGTAGTGATTAGAGAAGGACAGGGTTATGAAGATGCCATTACACTGCGAAATGATCAGAGGTGTTTCATTAGGAGCCACAAACACACAAGGATTGTTTTTCCAGCCACAGTGCACAAATTGCAGTGGTAGTTTAGTAATATTCATCTTCCTATGGCAAATCCTGGACTAAAACAAACTAATGCTGTCTGTCTGTCTGTCTGTCTGTCTGTCTGCCTATCTATCTATCTATCTATCTATCTATCTATCTATCTATCTATCTATCTATCTATCTATCTATCTATCTATCT
>JAOXYL010000055.1:7798331-7810624 GCA_028564955.1 Terapon puta
TCTATCTATCTATCTATCTATCTATCTATCTATCTATCTATCTATCTATCTATCTATCTATCTATCCATCTATCTAAAAATTGTTTGCCCTCTCTGATTCACACATTTTCACAAATAATTCATTCCATCTCTGTATTGGTCCAGAATATTTACACTGGAAATCAAATTCTGTTGTTGTTTGTGGTGCAGGCATGAATAAAAACATGAGGGTGATTTTCCAAGGCAGAATAATGTGCCATTGGCGCCTTTTCCTCTGGAGTTCCATTGCCCTAAAATGAGGCCGGTCAGACGTGGAGTGATGGTGTTCCATGATGGTATTATGCGATCGCTACCTGCCCGCACGCTTCCTTCGCCCTCTCCCGCGCTCCCTCTCTCTTTTGCCGTATCCCTCTCGCCTCATTTTAGCCTCACCCTGGTGTCCAAATACTAAAACCAGCCATTTTGGATCCGCATCACTGTCATTCCATTATGATGGGAGCACGGAACCGTGCACGCACATGTGCAAAGATCACAAATACGTATGGAGTAATACACACATGGCCACACACTGACATTGTTTCACAATGGTAAAATCTCCCTCAAAAATCTGCACATTGTGAAATCAGTTTTTGTTAGGAAGATATCGGAGCTACTATATAACAGAGCAGCATTATAGCAGATTTAAATGTCAGAGTACCTGGAAAGGGAACATGGTTTGCTTTGACTCTGCAGATCTATTTCCGTAGTGGCCTAATTGGATTGATACTCACATAAAGGAAATACATATGGGTGCACTATAAATATATCTTTTGACTTGACTACTGGTACCATAGCTGTAATAAATACATAATTTAACAGTGTTCACTGTTCCAATTTTTTTTGGTACATTCTCCCTTTGCATAGTGTATCAATGGCCCTATTGTCCTTGAAATGTGTCAAAATGCCTTTTATTAGTCTGAACATTCAACATTCCTCCATTCCTGCACCATTATCATGATTCTAATTCTTATTCTTTCTTTGAAAAGGCAGACTGTTCATTTATCCAAGCTGAAGGTTTCTATTGAAAGCAACAACAGCGTGCACGAAGTAATGTTCATAGCAGGAACTTGATCCTTGGATGATGGCTGTGTTAAGATGGCAGATAGGAAAAGAAATCCTCCCCAGCGGCGCCTTCATCTTTGATATGCAGGCCCTCCTCACATATAGCTCCCTCTATGAATATTTCACACGTTTGTTTATATATATTTACACACACATTTTTATTAGAGGGAATTATGTCTCGGAAATGTCAAGGTTAATTTCCTGGTAAGGAGGGAGAGTGAGACAAGGGGGCAAGGCCTGCACAAGGAGAGGAATGTGGAGGACTTGAACGTGTGCATGTGTGTATGTGTGTATGTGTGTATGAGTCACTTGGTGGGCGCATGTTTGTGTTAAACAACCACACAAGAGAGAAGGACAGTAGCCCATGTAGGACGGACAGAAATACCTTTTATTATTCACGTACCTGTCATAGCAAGCAGTTCTCCAGATTTGGGGAGGAGAACATGTGAGAAAAGAAAGAGTGAGAGACAGGGATCAAGAGAGAAAAAGGATGTGTTGCAGAAGAGCACAGCTCAGGCTATATACCTGGAAAATAAAGGTAAAGACTGGAGAAAAATATATATGTACACCAAACCTAATATTCTTCTTGTGTTAAAACAATAATAATACTATACATTCAACAATAACGTAATTTTACTCAAGCACATATTATTTCAATTTATTAACATAATTAAAACAATAACAGTAATTTCACTGAAATTCTGAGTCAACAAAACACTTTGGTTATGAATAATGCACTCGTCATGATAACATTTGTCAGACAAGTTTTGCACAAAATGATGACAGTGAAAGTTTAGACGTCTCAGAACAGGAAAAAAAAAAGCAAAAGGTGAGTTGGGTGAAATAGATGGTATTCAGTCAAAAACAAAATATCACTGTACCTTGATGTGCACAAACAAACAATAAAGTGCATGTCGCTGTTTCATTCTGTGCCCCAGCCTTCTCTCTTCCTTCCATCCAATTTAACTTCTTTCTTCCTGTTTGGTGAGACATTTTCCCCTCCGCTACAAAGCCAACGTCATGTTCAGAGCTTTTCTACATAAGTGTTTCATGTCACTCCTTTTCCCCCTAAAACACACTTGCCTATTCTGTGTGTTCTTGGTCTTATATTTGGGTTTGAGAGTGGATAGGTAACATTAAAGACCTATCACTTTCTCTCTCTGTCATTCCCTTCTTTCGTGCACCATTTGATCTGAAGCCAGATATGGCTTTTAGATGTGGATGCAGATGCGCACGCACACACATGCACATACACGAACATGGAATTCCTGCGTGCAAACACATGCACTGGCGCAAACAATTTGCACGCACTCTGTCTGACTGACAGATGAACAGGTTGAGGGAACACGCGTACACGCACACTCAAACATGCGCAAAAACACGCCTTTATCTCGCAAGGCTTTTATTTTGTGTATTTCCTCCGAGCCAGACATCAAAAGGCGAATACCATCTCACATCACACAGACAAACAACAATATTACAATCCCTGGTACTCGACAATGCCATTTTCAAATGCCCCACCCTTGACAACTTGTGGAATGGGTTGAAGGAAAAGAGCATTCAAACAAACAGACATGAATACACAACAAATACCACCTACAACTAATAAAATATGCATGGCAGAGGACGACTACCTTTAAACTGACTACTGTCAGAATTAATAACATGCACAAAAACACTAACAGTGACTGTCTTCCACAGGTGTTCGTCTGTGTGTCTTCATATCCTATTCTATCCATGTTCTATTTTTGCACTTGGTGTGCATGCATGTTTTTGATTTCAACACTCAGTAATATAGTGTCAAAATGTTTGAGAGGCTCAGATCATTAGATGGGTTGTAAGGGGAAAAAAGTTTACCCCCCTCCACACCATATTTTTCTCATTTCTTTGTTTTATACAAATTTTCATGACACCCATACATAAATATCTTAAAATACAGCGACTGTCCTGACATAAATCATTTCAACAACCGTACAGAATTATGGAACCCTGCGGAACCCTCCAAATGTTCGAGTACAAAATGTTCTGAAAGTCAAAATTAATGCACTTGGATTTTAAGAATGCGCCCGTCGGAAAAAAAAACTTTGATATGATAGATCCCAATAACTCATCTTTTCTTTTACTCCTGCCTTTGTTCACTCTCTTTCTGATCTGTAATTGAAAAAGCATTCCATTTTTATTTTTCACCGCTATCCAAAGGCTAAATCCAAAACACCAGCCAAGAGGTTAGCCTGGTCACCTGGCACCCACAGGCACTCTTTCTCCCTCTCTCTATATATATTACACACACGCGCGCACGCACACACATACACACACCTGGCTGCTGTGCTTCAATAAACTGTAAATTCCTCCTCTGCGCTCACCGTACCCAAGCTAACCCTTTAAAAGTCACCCGCCTCCACCTTGTAATGCATGAACACACACACACACACACACACAGACCCACACATATACTTACCCACAGTCACACACAACAGACAAGCCCAAACACACAAAAAACAATGTGGCTTAGTGGATGGTATCAAATTTAGTGGCCACGGGGATCTGGCTGGGGTCGTAAATCTATATCTAACATGTGAGAAAATCTCTACATGAATATCTGGAGACACGGGGGGAGAGAGAGAGAGATAGAGAGAGACGGAGAGACAGACAGTAGGATACAGAGAGAGAGAGACAAAGGCAAAGAAGCAGAAAGCAAAGTAAGAGTCTTGAAGGGAGAAGGAGAGCCACAGACAAACAGCATCAGTGGGGGACAGGAGGTATAGAGAGAAATAAACAAACAGATGCAAGATGGTAGAAAAACTGAGCGGGAGAGTGGGCGACAAAGCACGGTGGAGGAGAGAAGGAATAAGCGAGCAAGATAAAGATAAACCGGCAGAGGGAGAAATAGTAAAGATAGACGGAGCAAGAGAGTCACAGACGGAGAGAGTATGACAGCGAGAGATATTTGGGGCGGAGAGACCGGCCGAGGGAGAGAAGGAGGGCTGAGGGAGAGAGGGAGACAGAGACAGACAGACAGACAGACAGAGCGAGAGAGATACATGACCCCTCTCTCTCTAACAATGGCTCTTCATGTGGTGCCCAGCTTAGCAGGCGAGCCGCTGGAATCAGGAATGTGGAATGTGGGATTTCAGGCTTGGAAGTGATAGCTACTGTCTGTGTGTAATATTTAGGGCCGACACAGGGAGCCTCTGGCATGCCATGAAACACATGGACGGCGCTGCTCTTTCTGCTGCAAGTCGGTTTATGTCTCTTGCCTGCGTGTGTGTGTGCGCGCACATACGTATGGGCCAAAAGTGTCGAAAAACATTTGCGCACACATTCGTGTGTGTGCGCACGGGACTGTGAGTAGTCTTCGAAAATTTATATGTTAAAGAAAAACATTAGCGTATTTTTCTTTTCACCGAATTGTCTCTAATGTCATATTATTTCTATCAGTTTAATGATAGTTTGTCTGACATGTGGTCGAAGAAATATCCAGAAGTTTAACCACAATGTAAAAATACTCCAAGCAAGTAAAGTAAATGAAAATCTTTCATTCAAAATTTAAAAAATGCACTTAATGTATAAAAATTAAAATAATAAATTATGCCAAATGGCTCCCTTTAGTATTATATTAATACATATCATTGAATGATAAAAGTAGAATTGGAATAAGAAAATTTATTTGTTATTTCAAACAGCATTTATATGTATTTAATTAAAATTACTTAGAGTAATTAATTATTTGTTATTTTAATTATTGTATATACTGTTAATTAGTTTAATTTACAGCAATGCATCATATTTTATTTATTGATACTTTGTATGAAATATAAACATTATTATAGCTATGAAATATATGTAATAGAGTCTAAAGTAGCACATTTGTCTCTGAATTATTGTAGACTACAAGT
The DNA here is from genome assembly GCA_028564955.1 of Terapon puta. NCBI lineage: Eukaryota > Metazoa > Chordata > Actinopteri > Centrarchiformes > Terapontidae > Terapon > Terapon puta. Next base: position 7,803,308 of record JAOXYL010000055.1, read on the forward strand.
AGAAAGTAGCATGATACGGTACCGTGCTTGAATGAAGTACTCTGTTACTGTCCGCTACTGCTCTGTGAGCGTACGTCATAATCACACAGATCAAGAGGCCCTGACGAGCGTCTTAACTCAGTTCCACAAATTGTTGCGTTAACCTTCTGTCTGAGTCTAATCTTCACAAGTTTCTTGCATAAATAAAAAGTTGCAAGTATACACACACACACTGTATGTTGTTACTCTCTGTCTCTCACTCCCCGTCTCTCTTTCACACACAGAACTAACACACACACTGCTGCTAACACAGGAGACAGTTGTTGCTGGCCGCCCCAATGCCTGTCATGGCTGTTAGGCCAAATCCCATGAATTATGGCTCTTCCAGATGTAAGAGATTTCTAAGCTGCCTCCAACGGCCTGCGGTCTGTGGTGAGAGAGAAAGAGAGAGGGAGAGAGAGGCAGAGGGACAGGAAAACAGAGAGAGAGAGAGAAGGAGATTTGGGTTTATGCAGTGTCATCCAAAAATCCATCTTCCTTTCTCTATCACTCATCTTTATTATCTTTCTGTAGTCTATCAGCAGAAAATCTGTCATTACTTCAAATTACCTTTGGACAAAAATATTATTTTACTTATCACACATTTTAAATTTCGTAGGAATATGTGACTTACATCCGCAAGAAAGAGTGACTACCTAGCAAGCTCGTATTTTTTAAAAGAGGGCTAGAAATTGGATATTTTTTGGAGGAATATATTTTTCCAGCCCAGTGGCGGTGTTTGTGTGAAATGAAATCACGACACATTCTACATTTTCCCTCCGCTGTTAATCACGTGCCGCTGATTTTTAAGGCGCCGGACGTAAACTCGTGCCAGATTTTAATGTACCCGAACGTCAGTGGCATTTGTATTTACATACTCGTGACTAATTACCACTTTATCAGATAATCAGATCAGATAATATTTAGCAGCCGTCGTGCGTTTCTCGAAAACTACCAGTTGCTGCAGGATTATCGACACATCGATCATTTTGTCTGACCAGTGCATTAGCTTAATTTCCCCGCACGCACGTCAACACTTAAAATTCAACCCCCATCGTTCTCTTACTTCGTTTGGTCTGCTCTCACTCTTTCTCTCATTAGTACTTCGTAACCAGACAGTTTATTTGAAATTATGAAAGCATTACACTCTCTGATGTAGCAGTTTAAAAATCAATAGCTGAAACCCTAGCCGCCTCACTTAAGCCCTCTCCTATGGCAAAGGGGATGTCTCTTTCTCCCTCTCTCTTAAATGGTAATTTCATTTGCAGTCACTAAGACCTCACCGATAATTACCAATGCCCTGAGAGAGAAAGGCGAGTGAAAGAGAGAGGGGAGAGATGGGAGACAGGAGAGGGTAAGAGGAGAGATGGATTAAGAAAGGAGAGTGAATGCCAGTCATTAGAAAAGCTTTCCTCTCTCCCTCCTTTGATCAGAGTTAAGAACACATTGCCTTCGCTCTATCGCTCCCTGACACCAACCTCTGAAAAGAAAAGATGGAGCACAGGAGGGGAAAAAAAAAAAGGTGAGTGAGGAATAGACCGACAAAAAAAAAAAAAAAAAAGAAGAACGAAAGAAAGATCCCTGAAGTCTTAAATAGCAGACCTTAATTTTGACATTGAACCCCTCTCTGTTCTTGGGTTACAGCGGGGCCGTCCATTTTCGGAGAGCTCCGCCATCCATTTTTGCCCCCCCCCCACCCCCTTCCCCTTTCTTCATCTCTCAAATGAACTAATCAGAAAGAGGAATATGAAGTGTCCTGCAGGATCCATTTCTCTAGAAGCATATGGCAATGATTGATGGGGGACAACTTTGACTTTCCCGGGTCATCCTCCTCGCACACATCTGGGAGCATGCAATAATTCTCTTAATTTTAGACCCCGTCTCTTCCTTCTGCTCTTTCTTTTTCTATCCGCTTTTTTTTTTTCAAAGAACTTCAATTTCACAAAAAAAGAGCCTCCTCTCAGCCTATCCCTCCTCTCTCTCTCTCTCTCTCTCTCTCTCTCTCTCTCTCTCTCTCTCTGTCTCTCTCTCTTTCAAGGCTAACACAACCAGTCATTTTGGCTGAAATAAAGGTACCGTAGTGGTTGCCAGATGTTTATAAGGACTGTTGGGGCAATCCCCTTGTTTTTTTATGGCTCCCATGATTTTTCTTTCTTGCTTAAAAAAGCCTTAAGAACCACTTATGTCATACGGCTATGGTAACTGGATTTACCATATGTGTAATGCTAGTTGATATTTCATCATGACAAATACTGTAAAAGAGCCACAAGGAATATGAGTTACCTGTGTTTATTGCTTTTGAATGGATTTCAGTCTGAAGGCAGCTTCTTTTGCAAAAAGCCGCACATCCTGAGATTTATGCACATCCAGTTCAGACTGAGGGGAGAAAAGAAAGGAAAAGATATTTCTCTTTTGTTTCACTTTTGTTTGGTCGCTCAATTAATTCAGCGCTAAATGAAAAATAACAAAACTCGGAAGTTAAAATGATGTATTATTCACAGCCATTTGAAATTCCTACAGGCTTTAACTTTTTAGTGTGTTATGAGAGCGAGAGGAGGAGAGAGACAGCCATTTCAAACCGCCCCGACAGCAACTGGGCCTTGTTAGCTGTGCATTGAAATCATCTTTGACTTCGGGTTTACAATAACAGAGAGGAACTTCGACCACTAAATGCTTTCGGGAAACCCACCCGTCCTCCTCCTGCCATGTGATGATCCCACCTCTGAAATATTCAGCACCATTAACATTCCGATGGGTATCATCCCCTTTCAGACACAATTCGCTCTGCTCTTCAGACCTGTGGGCCAAGGCAGGGAGAGGCCCGGAGCAGATGCTATCTGTTCTCATTCTTCACAAGATCCCTCCTCCTCAAAACGCACACTTTATATGTGTTATATTTGCTGCAGAGGAAATCAGTAGATTCCAGATGAAAACATTTATTATAAAATATTTTTTCTTTAAATTTATACACGCTGAAATATTTTAATTTGGGCCCATTAATAACAAGCTCAAGCAGATTTACATTTAATTTAATTGCATGCAGTTAAAATTGTATTTTCACCTCAGCTGCCGAGCAGATAGTGTTCTGTTATCTTTAAATACTCAGCCATTAGAAACTCCCATCAGTGTTATTGGCCAATAAAAGCTGAAATGTGTTTGATCTTAATTGCTAATGATGTGACTATGTGCGTAAATTGTTTTGCCAATCAAATCTTGTGTTCTCTCCTATACTTACAGCTGCTTTCACGTTGTCAAGCCAAGTCAAGAACTGCCCACAATTAGCGAGGTGTGTGTGTGTGCACGCGTGTGTGTATTGGTGAGCGTGTGCCGCCTCTAATCGCGTGTGATCATGTGAGAGACGGAGAACCACACTTTGAGCACAATTAGCCAGGCATTTAGGCATCTTAATTGGTGACATTCGATCTCAGGCGCCGGCTGATGAACCACTTAGCAGCAGACATATGGATTAGCACCCGGCACGGCTCTCTCTTCTCAGATGTAACTAACAGGTCAGGAATTAGTGCTCTTAACACTGCCTTACAAATGAAGACAGCTGTATTGACTAGCATGGAAAACTACTTTCTCTTCCAGTTTGCTTTTGCCAGATTGAGTCTCCTGTTCAAGTCGCACTCCTGTCCTCGCTCCTTATCATCTCGCGTCATATGTTTTCCCTTCTTATCAACTGAAGCGAGCTTTTGTTTAAATTTTGCTCTCCTCGTGGACGATCTCAACCGCTGCGTTGGCAGCGGGCCACTCAGATTTGGCCGTGACAGTATTTGCCGATTTGTTGTCATGGCGCTGAAGCCGTCTCAGTTGTCTGGGCAACATGCGCCGTGGCTCATGGGAGCCTCATAAATGTCATGTATCGACGGAACCGCTCCAGAGAGCAGGAAGTCCTTGCCAAAAAGAAGATAGATAGAGCGCCACTGGTGTTGGGGATGCCATGTTGCATTAAATCATGTTTGCGCACGCTAATGCAGGCATACACGTGCACACTTGTACAGATGTGCACGCAAGCATGCATACAAATACGCTGACACTTGCCAACAGTTATACTTGTAAACAGTCAGGTATGCATGCAGTGATCGCCAACAAAAAGCTAAAGAGATATGTGATACAGATGTGTGAACAAACTCTTCCTCCTTGATGCTCTATTCTCACCCTACCCTTTTTTCTAAAAAAAAAAAAAAAAAAAAAAACCTTCTCAAGGAGCCGATTCAGCAGCCACCCCACCTCGCCCTCTGTAGGTGTGTCACATTTTTGCCACACTTTCCCCTCCCCAGGTCACTGTCATGTGCCTGGACCTACTGAGCACAGAGGCTTTAAACAGGAGAGACAGCGCTTGTCCGTTAGATTAGCGTGTCCCCGACGTCACATGCCTTCGCCTGCACACGTCACCACTTGTCTGGAGGTGCCTGTCGAGGTTCATTAGAAAATGCCAAGATTTAAGGAACAGAGAAATTTTGTCAAAAGGTAGACAAGAATCTCTGAGATGCATGTAATGTGTTTTCACTGAATGTGGGAACGTATATTGGACTTGATGTATGTTGTGTAATGTTGGAATGAAAACAGGTTGTGTTTTTTTTCCTGCTTTTTATCAATAAAAGTGCCTTTTGAATTTTCCTCTCTGATCAGAAATACATATTCCTGACCCCGTGTCATTATTATTCAACACAAAACACATATTCTAACCAACAAAGCAACTCCAGGCCGAGGCGAGGGCCAGTCGGCATTTCAAACGCCCCTGAGATTCCAGATATTCTAATACCGTGGGACCTCCTCTCATATTTATTGTGGGAATCAGAATTTATGATGAGTAAATTGGGCTTCTTCATCTGTGTGCCGGGGGGGTTGCAACATGCGGCCGAGATGGCTTGACTTATTGATTACAGGGAGCAGTATGCCCCATTTCAAAGGGAAGGAGAGCCCCCGCCATGCAACTTCTGAGAATTAATTTGCCCGGCATGGGCCTTCATGAGAAACACATGTCCGTGCACACACACAGAAATGCAAGCATAGACACAAACAGGCGCACAAAAACCAAAGCCTGCAGGTAAAAGAATCACACTCCAAAAAAGAAAAAAAAAAAAAAAGACAGCTACACATGCAGCCCCCTCAAGCCCCCCAACACACACACACACACACACACACACACACACACACACATACGCATTCACATACATGAGACCAATTTTTGCAGTGCTCCAGGTGACAAGACAAGGCCATTCTGTTGTAACCAAAGATTGCGATCGTACTCTCTGGCACGGACATAAACACATCTCAGGCATCTCAGACATTCTCACAAAAAAATTACACCTCGAAAGTTGCACATTTTTTTTCACAGAAACGAAATGTTGCCTATATGTGGTATTTACCTTAAAAACTACACTATTAGCTTTGAAATTGTCTTTCAAATTATGAAATGCTTTTTTCATCATCACTTATTTAAATGTTATTTAAATGCTTTTCAGGGGAAATAACAAACATAAATGAAAAAAAAGAAAAACAAAGAAAAAAAACTGTGACTGAAAAGTGTATTTTAAAAATATTTTTTGGCCTTTCAACCTTTCACATAAAGTAGCATCCAATGACACTGTAACTGTACTGGAGGCGAATATGACTCCGACACGGTCCCATCCAAAGCGTTTCTCCAGATCGAGCCACAGCTGAACTATCAGTGGTTCATCCCTGGCATTGTCCACTGGATCACCCCTCTGCACTCAGACACCAGCTCCTATTTCACCAGCAGCACCCGCGCTAATTTATCATCATGGTCATGACAGACAACACATCTGTGTGTGAATGGATTGAGTGAGGAAAGAGGGAAGCGAAGGAGGGACAACAGTGGGAGCTTGAAGTGGGGGGGGGCGACAGAGAGGGAAGAGTAGGAGGAAATATGGTAGCAAGGAGGATTCGGATCGCACAATCGGCGGGGCTTTTTAAGGGTCATATTTTGTTTGAAGGGCCTCATCCTACCCTTCGTTCGACCTCTCTCTTTCCCTCCTGCCTCCTCCCTCATAACACGCTTTCAGCTAACCCCCTCGGCAACTGGACAGCTCATTGTCTTGGGCTATCTTATATTACAGCCCATATACTGCAGGTGTGATATGGAAAAGCATTAAAGAGTTTAAGGAGGGAATTGAGAATGTAGACCTGCAGAGGTTTACGTTGCCTTATAAAACCGTGGCATCGAAGACCACGAAAGGGCAAGTCCATGACGACCGGCCTCTTGACATCTGTCCCTTGTGAAACATTCGTTTTAAAATATTTGTAATTTATTTATGATATAACATCAGTTGACTGACGCCACTGTGTTTGTCAGCGCGGCCGAGCCGGGCAGACGCTCAAGTGATGAGCTTGATGGGCAGATAGGTGGAAATGCGGATGGACAACAGATGGGGAGACACACACTCGCACGCATGTGTCTGGTGTTCACATGTGCATGCTCATATTCATACGGCATTTGTGTGTGGTTGTGCGTACATGCATGCATACATGTCGAGACAGCAGGTGTGCACATACACGCGTTCTCGTGTGTGTTCAAGCAAGCATATCTGTTTACTTTTGCTCTCCAAAACCCACTCACATTTGAATGCAGGAGACAGGACACATCTCCCTGCTCTGTGAGCCGCTAGACAGCTCAGTCAGAATATTTTAGAGTACACACACACACACACACACACACACACACGCCTCCCTGGGGTACCCCATATGCGGCGCCTGGGGAGTGCAAAATGGAACTTTTTAAAAGCCAAAAACACTTCTCCTGAACAAACTAGTCTGCTTAATAATACCACACCCGTGTTTCTCTCTCCTCTCTCACGACAGGCCGTCATTATCTACAAGGGGTGGGTGTTTCGGCTGCTTTTTAGGGAAAGGTCGTGGTTGTTGTTTTGGTGTCTGAAAGCCTTGCAACATGACGGATGGCAAATAGACTATAAACTATTTGGAATCTATGCATCAACAAATACATTTTGGTATGGAAATGCAAAAAGGAAAGAGTTTGGGAATTGTGGATTTAGCGTGAAGGCACAGCATCTTGCGAACTCCAGAGACGCGCGATTGACTGAACTGCCTATTTTGGACCTGTAATACATGCTGCGATATCTTGATGTGCATTACATCGAGGAATCAAGAAAATCTATGTTGTTGAGTTTTATATACATATATATATATACATATATATATATACATATGTATATATATATATATGTATATACATATAGATAGATAGATAGATAGATAGATAGATAGATAGATAGATAGATAGATATCGCATAAGAGCAGCTAGGATCTTTT
>JAOXYL010000055.1:7830804-7842392 GCA_028564955.1 Terapon puta
GAGAGAAAGGAGACACTGCCAGGGTTTATCCTTTCTTTCTAAGGGGCAGTCAGCGGTTTTAAAACGACAGGCTTTTGACCAGCGTTGAACCAGCAACTGGAGGTGTGCATGCTCTTCATAGCTTACAGAGGCCTTGAGGTGATCTCCATACATAATCAGGACAATCCACCTCCATGACAGGTGCGCGGCCATCTTGGAATCACTCTGAGCCGGTGGACTTGAGCAGAGTGTCCGTGTGCTGGCGGAAAAAGATGAACAACTACGTGCGGCAGTTTTATCGCTTTGAATAAATTGACAAGTTGTTAAATGTGACAAAATAATGTGTGCTTTTTTTTTTTTACACTTCTTGCACACTTCATGACCAAACAAGATTGTCTGTTTTTTTTATTTAATTTTTTTTTTTTTTACCACTGAGCTGCTACAGGACACCTCTACAAAGATAATAACATAAATGTAAAAGATCTGCTTCAAGATTCATTTAACTCTCAAAAATTAAGGATTCCTACTTAGCACTGATGGAGCACAGAAAAATGCATATTCCTCAGAACAAACTGGATGAAATATTTTTTCTTTCATTGTAATTATTCTTTATACACTTTAACAATGGAAGAAAAAAATGTGTGTGGTATTTTTAGTTTGTCAGTCAGCCGTGTCTTCAAAATGCTTTTTTTCAAAAGCACATAATTTTGCAATAGAATTCATTTTGGAATTTCCACAGCTGATTGTATTTTACCTTGTCTTTTGTGTGTCCATGCATGTGTGTACTTTGCACAACTTCATGCGCGCATATATGTGTGTGCGTGTGCGCGTGTGTGTTTATGTTTCCTAATCTCACATCTCACTGTGGGGCGTTCTAAAAGGATTTGTCATTCTCAGCTCAGTTGGGCTGATTGTGAATTAAATGTATTTTTAGGCACCTTTTTTCCGTCCCTTTGTGAACCCAGTCAGAATTGAGGTCAGGACACACAAACAGACGCGCACACACACACACACACACACACACACACACACACACACAAATGTACACACCATCTCAGAGAAAGACACATAGCTTTCAGAACAAATCATTGTTGAACTACCCTGTGTGGAATGATTCTGACATTTTGTTTGGGAGAAATAGCATTTAATTGAAGGGAGGGGCGATACGGATGGCAGTTATGCAACCAAGGGAAAATGTCTACATTTCAACCCAAATTGAAAACATAACAGAGTTTGTGTTTGCGTGTGTCTTTGTGTGTTTGTGTGTGTGTGTTGAAGGGTTGCTTGCACCATTTCACTGTTATCCACAGTTTGCTTGCTTGTTTGATTGTGAATTAGTTCAAGTTATGGGGTTTATTCCATAAAAACAATATTGACTTTGCTTTGCACTACAAAGTAATCTCTATCTGGCTCTCTAAATCTAAATCTGTCTTTCTTGCTTGTACTGAATTTGCAGGTATGAGATTTACCTGTATGATGAGGCCGTACAAAGCTCTCACATTTCCACACTTTGCTGTTTAATTTTTAATCATTTCAGTTTCACGCTGATTATTTTTGGTCAAACTTTATGAGCGGTTAATGAGGAAAAATAGAGGTTAATTCATGTGGCGTTCGATATCAAAGGACAAAGAGATTCTGCATCATTTCACTCATTAGCTGAAGTTCCAGGAGATATTAAAATAATGATTGCTGCAGTTGCATATATATATATTTCCTGTAATAATAAACAATTGTTAAACCATGTTGATCCTCACATGTGTAATTTTCTGGATTTTCCCCCAACATGGTAAGGTCAGAGGTCAGACTCACCCACAGAATCCACACCTGGAGCTGGGAGTGCTTTGCTCAATGACACTTCGGTGTGGTAGATGTTTGGAGAAATGGCTGCTTGAACTCGGGTCACAGGTTTAATGATGGTCACTAGGAAAAGAGGATGGAGAGCCCTCATAAGGACTCTTCGGCTGCAGAGAAGAAGCCAACAAGCATCTTTCAGGGTCACTGCACACCTCAAAAATGACGCCCCCCCCCCATCCCCTCCACCCCCCCTTTTCTCTCTTCCTTTCTTTATTCTCTCTTTCGCTTCAAGCGTTGCCAATTTGTCTTAGCCGCATCCGCTAATCCGTGCGCATTTACGCATTGGTCATTGCGCCTCCGGTTGACTTGGCTGGGCTTGATAGATGATGGCGTCCAGGCAGGAGACTGACTGACTGTACAAGCTCACAGCTGACAACAGTGTCGGCTGGTGAGCTTTTGCTTTGTAGCGCGCTGCGACACGAACAAGGAGTGGAGGAGTGAAAAGAATTTCTACATATCGATCCGTTTTCTCCTTTTTAAATCAAAATATTACAATTCCTAATTAAAGCAATTAGCAATTATTCTTTTTTTAATTAAGCCAGTGATATTAAAATATTGAAATATAGTTATTGCTTTAATTTAGGTGAAACGTTTGTTAGAAATTCTGATTGAAATAATATGAAATAATTAAAAAAGTCATTTTTTGGCGTAAAAAAAAGATCTACAGGAATATAATTTAGCAGCAGAAAAATAGGAGTGGTGGAGTACAGTAATATTACTTTGAAGTGGTGGGTAACGTTACTTTTTGAGGAACAAGCCCTGCCAGAGGCTCCTGACGTTTCCCCCCCTCCGGATGTCTAGATGTCAATCTGTTGCCATAGAAGTGACTCCTCGGTGCTGACCGGGTTATTTGCCGTGTTGGGATGGCCCACTGAGTTTCAGAGGAGAGGAGAGGAGAGGTGGGGTGAGTGGGAGTGGGAGAAGAGGGGGAGCATGGATGGATGGATGATGGGGTGGGAAGGTGGAGGGATGACAGTCCCCAAGAGAGAGGGAGAGTGGGGGCTCCTGGAGAGGACCTCTCTCGGACCACTAAATTGACATGTCCAAGCTCCTGAGTTGTCATGAAGAAAGCACTTTAATAAGCCATGTGACAACAGACAGTGCAGGAGTCTTACTTTCATGAGGCCATTAAATAGCAGGCCTTCTGCTTGATTTCAAATTACATTTTTATTGCTTTAGTTTGTCTCACATTTTATCACAATACTTAATTTTAACACATCGAGTATAATAATAATAATAATAATAATAATAATAATAATAATAATAATAATAACATCTTTCCCGCAATTTAGCAATTTTCACATTATATTTTAATAGTGCAATAATTGATTTAATCAGTGTCTTTATTTATTTGTCACTTGCTGCAGTGGCTCTCAATATTTAATTATTACTGAGAGTCATTCAAGCTATTTCGATCAGCATTTCTGATGCTGTCAGTCCATTTCCTCCCCTTTGGTCCGGAGCATACAGGTGCTATTGTTCCCATCCACGGCGGCTTCGCAGGTCTCTAAGTGTTTGTTGATCTGAGTGATAATCAATAGAAATTGGCGTCGAACGGGGCTGCAGGCGAGGAGGTGTGTGTTGTGCGTTGGGGGGCATCGCGAGGAGCCCGTTTTGGTGTGTGTCTGTGTGTGGTGGAAAGGGGGGCTTTTCTTTTCTATCTTTTTCTTTTCTTTTCTTTTTTCCATTCCTCTGTCCATATATGGGAGACACTCACTGGACGCGTGTCTATTAAAGAGGGATCAACAATGAAAAAGATCGGAGGACCAAAGGGCCAAGTGGGAGGAGGGCAGCAGGGCGAGGTGAGGCTGAATGGAAACAGCAGTGGTATTGGTGGCGCGTGCGTGTGTGTGCGCGCGTGCGTGCGTCTGTGTGTGTGCGTGTGTGTGCGTGCGCGCGCACTTTTACAGTGTTGATTTCCTCTCCCGCGCCACTGAAATGCGGGCGACGACGCCTGCCAAGTCACCCTTCTCCTCCTCCTCTTCTTCTTCTTCTTCTTCCTCTTCTTCTTGCCTGCCACAACACTTGTTCTTCTTGTTCATATGCCACCCCCCCCACCCCCTCCACTCTTTTTTGGCCCCGCCTGCATCAGGGTAAAGACTTTACAGTCAGGGGCCATCGATTGCTCTTATCAAATAAACAGAGTGGCACCGGCGGCTGCACGGACCCACCACCCTTGCACCTCCACCCAATCCTCCTCCTCCTCCTTCTCCCCCGTCTCCTAATCTCAAGTCCCCCCCCTCCTTCCCACCACCCCTCCGCCCTGCGCCCAATTCCACCCCACCTCTTCCCCTGCTCGAGAGCCCTAGCAGCTGTGGTCCCATGTAAATTTTACATGATTGGCACCTCCTTATTTTACCCCCCCCCCACCCCTCCCTCCCTCCCATCCCCCTGTTTCTTACCCCCCCTCCCTTCATATCATGTTGCATATTAATACGCAGTTTATGCAATAGCTCATCTGACAGCGCGCACCGGCTCTCGTGTCCGTGCCTTTCCCTGGGAATTTGCATAGCTGATTATATAGTGCCTGAAGTGCTTGATTGTTGCCCGGGTAGGTTATGTGACGCTGAAATGTGATATTTGGTGCGGAGAGAGAGGGGAGGGGGGGGCGGAGGACTCGGGTTTTTGGGGGGTGCTGAAACGGTTCCCCTTGACCCTTGAAATGCAACGTAATCCCGTGTGGCCCCGTTTGATTAGGGCATTTTTCCTGTCTAATTGTTGTCATCAGGACTCGCACTATCATTGTGCATCTGGAAGCACTTTGACATCTAAGCCAGCGGTCCTCAAAAAAAAAAAAAAAAAAAAAAAAGGGGGGTTTCAAGAATCCTCAAAGGTCCGCGAAGGCCACGCAGGGGGTCCCCCCCTACCACCCCCTCATCCTTCCCAACCACCTCTTCCCCCGACAACACGAAAAATTGCTTAATTTCGCTGTGATTTCATTAACCTGAAATTATTCCAATTAGGGGACATGTGTCTGAACAAAGGTTTCACTTGTATCACCATTAGTGCCACACTTCCAGCAGGTTTACAATGCAAGTCTGAACCAGTAACAACAACAAAAAAAAGACCCATATTGGGAGTCCCAGGGACAAAATCCAATTAAACGGGGACCCTTGGCATAAGGTGTGTCCATTTGGGGGTCCTTGACATGAAAATGTTGGAGAAGCCCTGATCTAAGTGACTGAGGCAAAGGGCTGCATTGACAGTCTTTGTTTCTTTTTTCTCTTTGCCTTTTTTCCTCTCTCTCTCTCTCTCTCTCTCTCTCTCTCTCTCTCTCTCTCCATCTCTCCCTCTTACTGTTTGTGTCTCTCTCTCCCTCTCTCTCCCCCCCTTCTGTCTCTCTCTCTTTAAAAGGGAGCGGAAGAGTGGGCTGATACCGGTCTCATGTTGCGTATGGATTTTCGTTTATATAATCGATTGAAATGTCCCAATACATCGATTTTGGGTTCAGTGTTTTACAAACAAGCGTTTATGGGTCTCGATTTTATGTTAGGGATGATTCCAGTGTGACACCGACGCGCAAAGAAGTCGGGAGTAGTTGATTTTTAAATAAATGATCGAAACGCAAACAAATAAATATCTATTGTTTCACGTCTTTAAAAAAAAGATAAAAACTGACTCGGGATCGGGGGGGAAAGGGGGTAAAAAAAAAAAAAGAAGAAGGGGAGCGGGGTGAAAAAGACACAATATTGTGCCACCTCTCTCCTTAATCAAATAAAGTGGTGTAAAAACACACACGCGCGCGCGCACACACACACAAAAGCATTTCCTTCCCTCTGAATTTCTCCTTGAATTATATGCCATCACTAGTGTGTGTGATTGCGGAATATTAAATTAAAGTGGGATAAGTCCGCACCGAGGCGGGCTGCGTCCAATCCGCAACTCATTTCCCCTGTTGTAGCACCGCATCACTGCGCTCCTCTCTTTTCAATGACAATGTGCCAAATCTGGGCATTTTGAAAACACTTTCCATATGCTATTATCGGATCGCTACTGAGCAAGAGAAAGACAGAAAGGAAGAAAAACGGAATGTTTTATACCAAAGGTACCGAGAGTCTACATTTTTATTTATCTTCTCTTTCAATGGCTTATTATACTTTATGCTTTTTTGGGGGGATTTAAAAGAGGTAAGAGGAGGAAAATTTGAAGTTTTTATAACGATTGCATATTTATGGACCGCTGTTGGATGGCTTTAGGGCTGAGTGTGAAAACGTCGAGAGAGTTTATGTTGAGCATATATGGGCAGAAACTTAATGTTGTTTCCCTGTTTTTTTTTTTAAAAAAAACAACGTTTATCCTCTGTTAAAGCTAAAGAGTCCATTTTTTCACACTTTTCCTGCAGAGTGTTCTGCCAGCAGACAAGTTTAAGATTTTTTTTAACGTTAATTTCGCTGGAATTAGAGACACACATTTTTGCCTGTTTGATTTATTTGCAATTCACAGATTTTGCTGCCCTGCGCCTGAATTTCTCACAGGTGACAGCCTGCGAGTGACTTTACGTTTCGAGCATTTCTGTGCGTGAGATTTGATTTTATCGTGGAGAAAATGCTGTTTTAACGACTACACATATTTTGAAGGACGTGTTGTTTTTACTTGAATTTTTATTTGTCTTAATTATCCCGGGGTGGGTGGCAGAGTCTGGCACTGGTGCCACGCGCTGAGAGTTGCACTTAACTTGTTATTGTCTCTTTTGTGGGCCTTTATTTACGCTTGTTTGTGCGCCTGTTTGCTGGACGAGAGCTGGCCACTGGGTCACTGTGGCAGGTTGCCGGTCAGAGCTGTGGACTTTTGTTTTTTTTTCTGTTTTGTTTTTTTTTTCATTGGTGTGTGTGTGTGTGTGTGTGTCCTGGTGAGGCAGAGGGGGTCAGCCATGCAACCCCATGAGGGCGCCGACGCATAGGACAAACAAGGTGCGAGTGTGCACGCAGAAAACACTGACCAGGTGGACCAGGACTGCTGGTAGTAAACACCAGGAGCTGACACACTTCTTCTTATTATTATTATCATTTTTAAAAAATGACAACGGATAACATCTGCCCAGGTTTTCTGTTTGACTTCAGAGAACCTATTGATGGACCAACAATGGTTCCCATCCCCTGGCATCTCCCAGTGTGTTGAGCCTTTATGGTCACACCTTCGGACGATTCCGAGTTATTGATCTACTGAAGTGGCATCAGATCACCGCGAGTGTTCAGCGCTGCCTTTCACAGATCAGCAGCCGCAGTAGAAAATAAAACAAGAACACGATCACTGTTTGGTAATTACACTACATTTAGGAGGGTTTCATTTCAGCCGTCCTGCTCTGGGTTTGTAGCGGTGCCACAGAGAAACGTCTTGGTAATTTATTTGCTTTAGAAGACACAAATACTGGCACAGACGCGCGCGCACGCACCATCTCTCTCTCTCCCTCACACACACACACACACACACACACACACACACTGACAGACACACACACAGAGAGACACCAGCCCGGAGTTTACAGATAGAAATCTATAATTAATTGAGGATGCCGCTGATATGGAAATGTGGCGAAATATTAGTTAACGCGGGTCTATTGTCAAGCGGTCCTCCGGAGAAAGAGCATCGTCTGCGGGGAGAGAGGGAGGGTGGAGACCGGGGGGATTTACAAAACGCAGGAGGTTAAGATAAGCGGCAGCCTGTATCAGTTCACTAAATCCGCTTTGTACTTTCCCCCTTTTTCCTCACTGGAAAAAAAAAATAAAATAAGAAACTCCGCTGGAAATGTCAACAGCGCGCACAAATTGAACCGGTAGAAAGTGGATAATAAGTACATCCTCTCACAGAAATCGAGATGCTCGTTTAAGAAAAAAAAAAGAGAGAAAAAAGAAAAATCACGGTGGTTTGTGCGTACAAAAGTCCTCCGTTTGGGTGCAAATGAGAAATAGGTCCACTCCACGCAGCTTTGGGAAGATCGACGCACGGCCCCTGTGGACTTTTTTTTTTTTTTTTTTTTTAATTTTGTGCGCGTCCGCCGCAGCAGCGGGCAGACTCGGTTCTCCAAGCCGTCTGCGAGCGACGCCTCCCAAGGCTGACAGGCTCGAAAAACCCCCCTGGAGGACAGGGAGGCAGCTGCAGCGGTAGCGGCAGCAGCAGGAGCCTTGGATCCGGGTGAAAAGTGACGCCTCTGTTCCTCACCTCGACCCACCCACCCCCCCTTTTGTCAGAGACCTCTCTAAACCCAGAATAAACAGCCTCGGGTCGGGTCGGGCTCGGATCTCTTGGCTTCTTAAGGATCCAGTTGGTGTGGGTGCAGTCCAGTCAATGTGGCTGCAAAGTAGACCTAGTAGTTCACTTGCCAGCAGCAGCCTTATCATCACATCCCAAGCCCCGGCTCATGCAGTTCAATTCACCCCCAGCTTCGATTTTTTCCATGAAGGCGAACAAGATCTCTTGATTTTCTCCCCGATTGAGACTGTGTAAAGTCTTCCTCTTGCCCAAAAGCCACTATTAAGGAACCGGGGGGGAAACACACAGTAAACGGTTTGCATTGAAGGGATATATGGCCAGCAGACCGATGCACTTTGTGAGGACACAAAATGTAAACGCCAGTGAAAGGAGCTTTGAATAGAGAGGGGGATTTTTGTGACCCTGTATTGGATTTTGCAGTTTGGCTCTATTGAACCCACACGGGGCCTCAGCGGTCCCGAAAGGGCAGTGATGACTTTCCAACATGTGGTGGATTACTGTGATGCATCGTGGCTTTGATTTTGAAGCTCCAGTGTTTATATGTACCATATTTGCAGCAGATCAGACACAGTCTCCTCACGCCGAGAAAAAGGCGAGCGTATTATTAGAGAATACAATATATTTTTTAAAAAAATCCGTGCGTCCGTGCGCTGCGTAAATTACTCACATGTGAGGGTGTGAATGCGTTTTGAGCTTTTTCCACAGAAACGCTGTTTCCTATAAAAATGTATTGCACATTATGTGTAGGCCCGTTTTGATGCGCGGCTCAGGGCGGGTTGTGTGGCTTTGATTCTCCAACTCCAGCGTGCGTTTTTCTCTCTTTCCTCCTCGTGCACATTAGCGACAGAGCCTCATTTACAAAGTTCACATTTTTTAAGCGTTTCTATTAATTATATCAAACCTCGCAGGGGAACTCACACAAGTATTTTTAAAGTCATTTCACAGAATCCACAAAGACATTCAGTTCATTTCTGCGCGTCTCGGGGACAAAAAAAGGGGCAATTCACCTGCAGTGTGATAATCAATCAGATCAATCTGTGCGTCACACACACAAATGAACATTGTGGCAAAAACACGAATCTTCTATTTCTACTATTGAGAATAAAGGGGCACTGTGTTGGGGCGGTGCGCGCCTCGCTGCAGACACACACAAAAAAAACCATATCCGCAAAACTTGTTTTCGGATAAAAAAATGTGACTTCTAAGTACTTGTAAGTAATTCTGAGTCCGCCTGTTTGCTGTGCAGGAAGCGGTTGTCTATTGTTCTACATGTGATTTGGCCCTTAGAGAGAAACCATACAAAAGATTTTTTTTCTCCTCCTCTGCGCGCATGGACCTCTGCGGCCGCCAGGGCTCCGTGTGCGCGTCATTTGCAATGTGGAGACTGTTGATCAACTCACTAATTACACTTCTCTCCTCTCCCTCCCTCTCCGTCTCTCTTTTGCTCCCTCCCTCTCTCTCTCTCTCTCTCTCTCTCCCTCCCTCTCTCTCTCTCTCTCTCTCTCTCATTCGCCCTCTCTCTCTCTCTGTGTCTCTCTACCCATTCCCAGAGTGCATATCGGGAAATAGACACACAAAGACATGCGCACTCAACTTAATCAGCCATTTTTTTAAACAGGGCTAAAACGATAATAATTAGCAGAATAAAGACATATCGGATTTTCATTTCCTTTCCTCCGTTTCCCGACCCCCGTCCACAAGAGAAACTGCGAGGCAGCCCGTCGACACGTCGTTTCACCGCCACCGGAACCAAAATAAGGGATAGCTCTCTAAACGCTTGACATTTGTGGTTTTACCCCCTTTTCCCAATATAAAGTTGGAGGATTATTGTAATTTTCCCTGTTTTTCCACGTTTTGATTGTCCAATTACGCAAGCCGCTGGATGTGACTGTTTTATACACCCGAGAGCAGAGAGAGAAGCGGAGGTGACGGCTTTGGAGGGGGAAGAAAGTAAGTTTTTTTTTTTCTCCTTTCCACCTCTCCCTTTAACTTTTATTGAGTAGTTCGGGTGTGTGTGTTAAATTTAGGGGTCGGGTATCGATTATCTATCTCGCCGCTTTGGGTCGGTGACACCGGGGCTGTTTGGATAACAGGTGCTGGCTGTTTTTTAAGTCCAGAAGGAAGGCGGATATCGGGGGATGTTTGAGTGCAACTCCGGCGCTCCGGCTCCGGTGAAGCGAGCGGAGCTGACACGGAGGTCGGGGGCGTCCTTTACGCGTGCGTCCGCGGCGGGGATCGCGTCCCGGACCCCGCCTGGCTCCTTTTTTTTTTTTTATTTCTCGCAAAGTTTACGCGATCGTCGCCGGGGTTTGCGCCGGAGTGACCCACGTTACGGGAGGGGGGGACGGCGAGGCGAGTCGAGGGGGTTTCTCTCTCCCCTTTCTCTCTCTCTCTTTCTCTCTCTACCTCTCCCTCTCTCTTCCACCCCTCGCTCTCCCTCTCCTTTCCTGGGCTTCTGCGGCGCGGACGCGGTGCTGTCGCCTTTCCAGGAGTCCGATCCACCACCCCCCCCTCCCTCGGACATGTCCGCTCCGGAGCCCGTTTCCAGGGGGGGTCCGGGCTCTCTGTTTTTCCTCCCCTCTCTTCCTCACACTTCCAGACTCCTCATTCCAGCCGTCACATATTTCACTTGAGGAGCTGATCTGGATGCGGCGCGGCGCTCAGAGCCAGCGTGTGTTATGTGTGTGTGTGTGTGTGTGTTGTTTTTCTTTATTATTTCTTTCTAAATGTGTGAACACCACCGGGTTTTCGTGCACCTTCCAGGCATTCGCGGCCGGAGTGACACGATCCCGACACGATTCCCTCCCTCCTCCTCCTCTCCTCCTCTCCTTCCGCGTTAAGCGCATTCGCTTTGAAACAGCCGGGTTGGGGTAAAAAAAAACACATTTCTTTCAATAACCCACGGAGGAAAGGTGCACCCTGCGAGCGACCACCGTCCACACACACCTCCTCCTACCTGCCGCGCTCTTAAAGTAGTCCCGCTCCGCCGGGGCGCGGGTGGCTGCGCCGCCCGGGGAAGGAGCGCGATCGCCGGGCTGCTGACAGAGCGAGTCCCCTCAGAGCCAGGCAACTCCCGGGTCCCCCTGTTTAATTTCTCAGCATGTGTCCAAAAAAACCTCACTCTCTCCTTGTTATTTACTCACTTAAATTCTTCTTTCCACCCATAATATGTTAAGTTTTTTGTTTATTTTTTATTTTTCCATTTCCACCCTCGGTCCTCCTCATCCACGGCTCTGGGCTTCTAATTTCCTTCTATGAATTGTTCCTCTCTTAATTCCCACGATGAGACGCGGGTTGAAACATCTTCTTTAAGTTGTCGGTTATTGTTGTTGTGTATTAATTTAGATGGGGGGGGCAGAGCGCAGTGGGAAAGGGGGCTCTCAGGTATTTTTTTGCGCCCTGGTGCCTTTTTTTTTTTTTTTTTTTTTGGAGGTGTAGTAGACTTGGCTCGGATTGGGACGCGACAGTGACAGGGGGGACATCGATCGCACGGGAGGAGAAAAACACACACACACACACACGCACTCACACACACATACACACAC
>JAOXYL010000055.1:7854158-7869917 GCA_028564955.1 Terapon puta
ATGATCTTTCCACTGTCCGAACACACATGCACGCACACACACATTCGCACGCACACACACACACACACACACACACACACACACACACACACACACACACAGAAACTGACACACATGCAAGAGCAATGAATACTTCTTTCTTAGCTCCAACCACGTGGGAGAGGGACAGTTTGCTTATGCTGTGTGAGTCTTTGGGTGTGCGTGCGCTTGTGTGTGTTGCAAGTTACTCGGGAGTCTGTAAATAAAATTACATTCTTTACTAATTGAGTTAAACTGCTTTGCTGGAGATGTGGCAAAAAAGATGAAAGCTCCCTGTGTATGTTTTGTGTTTGTATGTTGTGTGTGCGTGAATTTGAGTGTGTAGGGTGGTAATCTAGTTAGCTCTTAGCACTCTCAGGTGGTAACCAACAGGGACACTGTGTGTGTGTGTGTGTGTGAGTGTGTGTGTGTGTCACTGTTTGCAAGTTCTGTCCTCAAGCTTCACTGTATGCAAAGTGTCAAACTTAGCCTTGCAAAACAGATAATCAGGAGCTGGAGCTGGAATTAAAAAGAAAAAAAAAAGTAGGGTGTGTGTACGAGTGCATTAGCCTGCGTGTGTGTGTTGTCTGCAGGGGGGCACCCCTCACGTAGAGAGCAACAACAAGGGACAGCAAAGGGGCCAAAAAGAGCATTGGAAAGCTGCTGCAGTGTAGTAAGGGCCGATTGGAGAGGGAGGGGACAGGGTGGGGCGGGGAAGGGGTTCAAACCAGATGTGAGGGCGATTGAGAGAAAATAAAGAGAGGAGAGATAAATAAAAAGAATGAACAGACAAGTCGTGCTGCGATAGAGAAAGACAGGGAGAAGCACAGAGAGAGAGAATGCCATCCTCAGTTCCCCTTTGCCCTCCTTCCTCTCTCTCACCCGGCCACTGAATGTTAATGGCTTTTCTTCCTAACCCCCCCCACACACACACACACGCACACACATATACGCACACACACACACACACACCCCCTCTTCCAATCCCTCCCCATGGACACTGGTGCATTGTTTGTGGCAGTGCTTCTATTCTTTCAAACTTAATTACCTTCTTGCCTTTTGTGGCGTCGGGGGCTGGAAGTTTTGCTCCGTGGCAGTGGAGGTCGTCACACATTCTTTGGCGGTGCATTCCCTTAATCTGGGGGGGGTGGAGGTGGAGGGGGCAAAGAGAGCAAGGGGAAGAGTCTAGAGAGTGGAGCTTCTACCAGCATGCGCTTCTAAGGTGGTTATAGTACCCCTCCCTCCCCGCCCGTGCACGTGTACGCACGCGTGCACGGTCATAATAGTCGGGGCATAGGCTGCCCTTTGTTTGTGCGGTTCATTTCCAATCAACCCTAATTAACTAGAGAGTGTTTCCAGATTGCCGGCAAAAGAAAAATCCCCACTTTTTTTTCACTCCCCTCGGTCTTTGCTGTTTTGAGTTCGAGGAAGGGGAGTAAAAAAAATGGAGGCATTAGCTATGTAGATTGGCTTTGCCTTTGATGCTGGAAAAATCTTTAGCAGGGGCAGTAAGTGGTGACTGCGACCCAGCAGTGTCTGACTGTTTATTTTCATGTTTCAGTTTGAGTTTAGTTTGAAATATTGCCTCTTCAAAGGCGTGAGACTTGTGCATATATTTAGACTGGACTGTGTAAGCCCAAAGTCCATTTGTAAAAAATGTTAAATCCAGTTAAAGTTGTCTTTAATCCATTAAACTTACCGTCTCTACGAAACTGGACAAGGAGCAGATAAACACTGACACCGACATGATACACATCCAAAGTATCATAATGAAAAACTACTTAACAGAAATAAATTTCGCTGGGCTTTAAACTCAATAGGATATCCTAGAGTCTTTGAGGTTGTTGCCTCTGAGCGCTGATTGGAGGACATGATAGATGTTTTCGCCTCATCCTGGTTGAAGTTAGGATAGGGGCTGGTGTAATCTGATCCTAAATCAGATTTTAGGACCCGTCCGTGGTTGAGTGATATGATTCTCTGATTCTCTTGTTGCCCAGAGAGAGACCAAAAAAAAAGGCAGACACGGGTTGGGTTGGGTTCACTTTTTGTTCCCCACCAGTTTGTTTTTGCATACTTGTGATTTTTGTTTCCTGTGCCACTCTCGTCTCGCATGTTGCTGAATATTTCCAATGTTAACCCAGACTTTTTTTTCTCTCTCTAACAATGAAATATCAGGTAAGGACCTGAGGGCAGTCGGGTGTATGTTACCTGAGCAACCAATGAGACCAATTTACTTGTCATCAACCTGAGGGATAGAACCTGCATACCTCCTCTTGGAAAAGAAAAAAAGGCCACTTCCGCCCCTTACATTTCTCCTCATTATCCCGATCTACCCTCCTCTAAACCTTTCTCCCCTTTCTTTCACCTGCTTCTACAATCTGAGATCGTTGCTCATGTAGGCGTAATTTTGATTTTGATTTGCTAAAAGGCATTTTTTGCAGAGTAGGTAATTTGTCGAACAAGATTCCTGTGCTAAATGGAGTGGCGCTTGCTTTAGGTGTCTGGGCCGCGCCTTGCAGTAATGATAAGGTGTCTTTTGGTAATGAAGGCCTTTGCTCACAAGGGAGACACTGGGAAGAGGACAGGCGGACAGAGAAGGGTGTGGGGGGCACTGGCGAGATCCACTGCATCCAGCGTCTAATATTACACCTCCAGGCTACAAACAAGGGCTGCATGAAAACCCTTTGTGAGGTTAAGAAGTAAAGGAGACAAAAAACACTTGGTCACGCAAAAGCCCTCCCCCTCTCATCCTTTTGCAATTTTCCCCTTCTGTCCTTTCTTTTAAGACTTTAAACAGAGAGCATTAGGCCCTCCTCTGTGATTGTGTGCATGTGTGCACATGTGTTTGTGCACGCACACATCAGCGCTCTTTGATGGCAGCCGAAAGCTCCTCTCGCATTGTGAGGAAGGAGATAATTCCCGTCCTCCTTCATCCACTTCGTTTTTCATCCCTCCGTTTCTGCATGGCAACAAATAAACAGGTCTAATTAGACCAGAGTAGGCCTATTCATGGCACTGACAGTGGGAGATGGATGCAGGGGCTTTCACAGCGCCCTTCGCCTTTGTCTTTGGCTAACGCTTGGTGACATTTTGATAGAAGATTTGGTGTTAGACCGAGGGGCCACATGCCGAGAGAGGGATGACCTTCTAGGAGACCTCAAGGAACACATAGCCATAGTCTCACGCTGTCTTCTGACTTTGTTGTTTGACTTTGTGAGCTTTCGTGGGTTACCTTAAAGACGCAGCCTGGATTTAATTTCACCAGTTATTAGCTGTGCTCACATATGTCCCCAAACAGTTTGACAAGAGGGGGGAAAATAACCATTTTAGAACTAAGATGACCACATCCCAAAGCACAGATCTGTCTAATTCCACTGTTTACAGATCTTATAAATATTCACAGCGGTATTAACAGCGCTGTCTGCCCTTGCATTAAAATATCGGACAGTTAGTGATGAAGAATTTGAACCCAACAGATCCCCGTGTAAACAAAGACGGCAGTGTGGCGACACTGCAATTACAGGTTTGGCATTTAACAGACTGCATCGCTGGCTAATGCGTGATAGTCTGACAGGAGGACAAAAACGGGAGGAGACTCAGACTTCACTGAGAGCTCAGCACCTCAGGTCTGGACTGTAGACGTGTCATTCTAACACTTCATGTATTATCAGCCCAGTTATTACAACTGCTGATAAGTGACACGGGCCCTAACAAATGCAGTTTTGGCCTATGCGGTAGCTTTTATTTGTACTTTATGATGAACAGGTCCACTCGCTGACTCCCTTAAGATGCAGGATCCAACTTCTCTCTAAATCAGGAAAAAAAAAACCTTGAGAAATCCCCATGCTTTACACTGCCTCGCTGTCTCTTGGGGAGCTACTGAAAAGCAGATAGAGGGATAGAGGACAGAGAGAGTAAGAGCAAGGGTGGGGGGAGAAAAACAATAGGCCAAGGAGTCTCTTAGCCCCTTTCTCCCATCAGAACTCGCAGTGTCCAAACCAGGCATTCCTGGGCTATTATTTGCCTCTCACTGGATCTGATCTGCCACTTTAATTACCTTAGTGTGTGTGTGTATGTGTGAGTGTGTGTGAGAGAGAGCCTGTGTGTCCGTGTGCACGCGTGTGAAAGCGAGGGGACATGCTTAATTAAAAAACAGAGGTAGGAGCAGCTCAGGCCATCTCTTTTGTTCTTCTGTTAAAAGAAGGGAACTGTGTCTGCACTGTGGAAAAACCTGGGCTTCATTGTTAGTTTCTCCCTCTCTCTCCATGTATCTGTCTATCTATCGCTCTCCCTCAAATGAAAGTGGTCTGGTTGGTTAGCAGAGCGAGGGAAGCCAGTGGGGGAGAGGGAGAGGAAGGTTTCTTAGCCAGCAGTAACATGATCTGCCTTAAAAGCAGCAGTAGTGGGCACTACTGCCGCGAAAGGTGCGAAGCCAGGGGAATGGAGCAAAACAAGGAGAAGCGCGGCCCATAACTTTTCCATCAATTTATTTGCAAGACAAAATGTCAGCTAATCAGCCTTTGTTGCACTAATTACAAGTTATTATATTGATCTGTGCAAGTCTAAAGATTTCTGTGTCCAAAGTGTTACTTTGAGCTCAGGAAGGTAGAGCAGGAAAATATTATACTCACTTGACAACGAGACCAGACATCTCATTACTTCTCTATCCAGCTATGCTAAATTAACACATGCTGAATGGATCAGGATGACTTCAAACGCCTACACCAGGCCGCATTGCACCACATTGCTCTTTCATAAGAGAGGATGGGCTAAGTCAAGAGTTAAGCATTTTACTTAAGATCTGGCACCCAGTCTTATGAGATCAAAAATATGCTCTTTGAGTCCCAACATCAGGGTCAGTTATCAAGAGACTCTCATTCAGTACACTCACGGGACCTCTTACACTGTATACGAGATTTTTAAAATCCCGCTATACTAATACAAAACACTTAATTTATGTTTATGGCCGTGTCCTGGTATTGTCCGCATTTGCAAACAAAAGGTAGAGAATAAATACAACATCTAGTTACTTTGTCTGTGGTGCACTGGTGGCACGATTATTGGGTGCAATTAAAGCAGACATAACCAAATAGTGGACGGTTGCGTTATTGTTGGCAGCCAGCGCACATATAAACAGCTGCTAACCTGTTAGCATTAGGGGTGATATGTCAGTGCCAAGTGCTTAACACATTGGCTTATCCATAAGACATAATTCCATACTTAAAGTGTTAGGAGATGCATAATTCATAAACCGCAGTGTTTTATGTCCGAGCTACAATTCAAAGGGGTTGCTCCCCAATGAAATAAGCAGTGAAATGACACCACTGACAAGTAGTAAATCCTGTCGTATGTGTCGCATTAGCTCTCAAACCCACTGCTTCTGAACAGCTTTACCCTCAATCACATTTAACACGAGCCTTGGTAAGAGGGACACTGGTGGAAAAATGAAATATGTTTATGTCTGACTGCAGGAACAAGCCCAGTGCGTTGTTTTGGCGCTAGGTGAGCGTAATGGCTGATTTATGGTAAAAAGCTGAACGAGCTATAATTTAAGTGGATCTGGAAAAGCCTTTATTTTATATTCTTTTTTTTTTCCAACCACTGCCAAATTCATTTTGTCCTCTTCTTGTGTCACAGAGGCAACATAGCTAAGAATTAAGACATAAATTTGTGGTGAAACAGGCTCACCGTGTGTGTTAATATCATGCATTTTTGTGGCGTGCCACATATTTGTTCCGTTTGAACCGGTCGCTCATTTAGAATGCAGAGTTAAGTGCTGCCAATTACTTTGCAATTAGTGCGAGTTAACATGTAGATAGGTGTGCTTGTGTTGTTAGTGTACAGGTGTTTAAAACCATATTTGTCTCTCCAGGATCTCTGCCTCTACCTAAACATCACTTGACTTAAAAAAACTGATCCAGTGTCATTTTTGCCTTGAATCTTTTTGATGTAACAGTTGGGTGGCGTTTACTAAACCATAACAACTGGTATCGGTCACAGAAATGTACAGTGTATACTACCTGCATTTCAACATTTTTACACCATCTTAAGATAGATTGAAAATGTGAAAAATTAAAAAGAAATACTCCTTGACCTCATGACTCTCATGATTTTTTTTCATGTACATAACACACATCTCCCTCCCACCTTTTGCCACAACCATGCTGAACAGATAAGCAGCAAAATTCATTTTCTGCTCCTTGTGAATTCTTCTTTAATCTCACGAATGGAGAGGCTGAGACCGAGTGAGACACAGAGAGAGAAAACATAATTTCTCTCTTTTAATCTATCACTAGTCCCCATGGAATCATCTCTGGGATATGTCAGATTAGACCTGATTATAGCGCGTGCACACACATGCACCCACAAACATACTCACACACATGTTTGATTTCATTCCTCACGCTTTTACTGTCCCTCCTACGAGCTTTGTTTAGCCCTGGATTGTTGCGGATTAATCCTCTAATTGCTTTGTAGCTTTGTTGTGCGAGAGAGGGAGTGTAGAAAAAGAGAGGGAGAATTAAGCAGCAGGTGGATTGGGTTAAAGGTTAACATGGCTCTTTAAAGCTTTCTTTTAATGCCAGCTCATTTACACGCAAGCATCTGAAAGGCGCTGGTACTGTATCAAGTGAAAAAACGCTGGCATGCACAGCTAGTTCTCATTTGTTGCATTTAGCTGAGCAAGAAAGCAGTTTCTTCTAAGTAGCAATGAGGGTTCAATTCTCAAGCTTTTAGTCATTTTTTCTTCTTCTATCCTCATGGCTTTGTTTTAGTTCTTTCTCTTTGTGTCTTTAGGTGATGAGAAAATAATCCTGTTTACAAAAATTAAATGGCTGTGGCTCGCTGTGTGTTTGTGGGCTCAGGAGGCTTTTTTACTACACTATGTAAGTCTGTTTGTGTGTGCCTTTGCATTTTCCTGCATTTGCCCTGTTGTGAAAAGCTAGGAGATTGAAGTAGTGAGGGGTTGAGAGATGGGCAGCCGCCCAGGACTGATAACATCTCACTGGTATTCCAAACATAATTCCTTATGGAAACTTGTTCTCTCTCTTTTTCTCTCTCTGCCCCTCTCTTTCTCTCCATGGAAAGACATTTTAAATAATTTGAATGTAAATTATGTATTCCTACATAAAAATACTAAAATCTGACTTTGCAAATGTTCAAGTACAGTCACACAGTTATCTGCATGACAGTATACAGTATTTCCTTGTCCACACAGAGTCTAAGTCATACCCTGAGGCCATGAATAGGTTAATAGGTGCTGCCTAATTAGCAACTCCTGACTGGTAAGAACATGCCAAGACTGATTTAGCCAATGACTGAAGACTCCTCCAAACCCAATCTACTTTTTGTCTTAAAAGAAGAAACAAACTTACCTGCATACAAGTTATTTAATAAACGTTTATGTTAATTACATCTATGCACTACTTATGTTGTCCACAGCGGCACTTGCAAAGGAAACCAACTGGTATTAGCCTGACATCATAATCTTTTAACACAGCATCAACACACAGACGACACAACAAAGGTGATACTGCTTCTAGGTTCCAGTTTTGCTCAGTGGTATGTCGATCAAAGAGTCCATTTACTAGACAATTGGGTTATTCCTATAAACCTTTACTGCTGACTGCCGTGGGAGCTGCTTCATTCATTTATACCTAATTTCCCCAGTTTCCAAGCTCTGGTCCCTGGGGCCAATAAGAGACTAAACTTTTGTTCAAGGATGTTTTTTTTTCTGTAGTTGTAGAAAGCAATCTCAGTCTGTCAGTTATAAGACAAAGATGCAAGCGGGAGCAGTTAATATTGGATTTCTTCGCTTTTCAAAAGTCGTCATGGTACTAGCTACTTAACACGGTTCTTATTTCTGGTAGGTGGTAAGCAGTGTAGAGGAAAATAATTGTCATGTTGTTTTGTTGTATCTAAGCTACAACTCAGAAACTCTCTGTCTGTATTTCCCCTTTTGGTCTGGATTTGTATTGTAGGAGGAGCCATATGTGCCATGATTTGTTCTAACTTAGTGTCATTCAGGACAACAGTTATGACAAATTATTCAATTACAGGAAACAATTTGTGAACCAAGTTGCATCAATTTATACTTGGTTAGCAGCAGAAGAATCACAATATATGCCCTTAAGGCTGAATTAAAATAACCGATCAGCACTTGCAATATTAAAATCATCAAGTCAGCTGAAATTAATTATAAGAATTAGAAAAAAATAAATGGTGGTTAAGAATTAACCAATATTATATGATTTTAAACACATTTACTAAATCTATGTCCTTTTTATTTCTGTTTTTCCCCAACCCAGGTCCCTGTTAGGCTGGATGAGATGAGATCCCTATGTAGTGGTCGTCATGGCAACTTGTGACTCTCCCCCTATGGTGTCATCACGGCAGCAGGAACATGGTGGCCAGAGGCTGGACGCTGCTGCTGAGGACAACTCCGTCGTCGCTATGGAGACCAGTGTCGCCAACAACAACAACCAGTCATCACCTGCCACCATTGGAGAGCCGGAGAATGGCCTTGGAGAGCCCACTGTGAGCCCGCTGAGGTCGACTGCTACCCCCACCACTGTCAGTGCAACCACCGACCCTGTAAGTGAACAGAGTCGGAGAGAAAGCTTTACTACCGGTAACAAAGGGAGTGTTACCGGGACTTTACCAGGAGTAGGAGGAGGAGCAGCTTTGGGTTCGGACTGTTCTGCCCCTGCCACATCTCCCGTGGCACCGGCAAAGGAGATCCCCTGCAACGAATGTTCTAGTTCCTTCTCCAGTTTACAAAAATACATGGAGCACCACTGCCCCAATGCCCGCTTGCCTACCACTGGAGGTCACGAGGAGGGTGAGGAGGTTGAAGGGATGGTAGGTGAAGAGAGTGAAGATGAAGGAGAGCGTGAGGTGGGTGCTGCAGAAGTGGGGGAAATGAACAGCGAGATGGAGATGGAAGAGGATAGTGATGTGGAGAACATGTGCGGCGAGATCATCTACCAGCCCGATGGCTCTGCCTTCATCCTGGAGGACTCCAAAGAGCAGTGTGGCAACCAGGGGGGGCATCCAGCAGCTCTCCAATTTAGGGGCCTGCTGTCCCCCCAGACCTTTCCCAGTACCCAGGTTAGCAGTGGCCAGAGTGGCCTGAGCCCAGGGGGGGAACGGTTGGAGCAGCCCGCTGCACCCATGTCCTTCTACCCCCAGATCATCAACACCTTCCACATCGCCTCATCCCTGGGGAGTAAATCCCTAGCGTCCGACCACCCCTCCTTCCCAAATACCTCAGCTGGAGGGCTGGCGGGTGCTGGTCCTGTGTTGCACAGTTTCCGTGTCTATGACCTCCGCCACAAGAATGACAAAGACTATCTGACGGCGGATGGTGCAGCCAAAAACTCCTGTGTGTCCAAAGATGTCCCCAACAATGTGGACTTGTCCAAGTTTGAGGGCTGCGTGGCCGATGGGCGGCGGAAGCCTGTCCTGATGTGTTTCCTGTGCAAGCTGTCTTTTGGCTATAGCCGTTCCTTCGTGACACATGCTGTCCATGACCACCGTATGACCCTGAATGATCAGGAGCAGAAGCTGCTGAGCAACAAGCATGTCTCTGCCATCATCCAGGGCATCGGCAAGGACAAAGAACCTCTTATAAGCTTTCTGGAACCAAAAAACCCCCCCAACTCTGTGCTACCCCACTTTCCCACACCTGCCAACTTCCTAGGGCCAGACACGGGGCTCCGCGGCTTGTGGAATGCTTTCCATGCTAGTGGGGAGAATGCCGATTCCCTTCAGGCAGGTTTTGCCTTTCTGAAGGGCAGTGCCAGCAGCTCCTCCAATGACCAAACCCCCAGAACCCAAACCATGCCAAAGGCTGAGACCAACCCAAACCTCGGGGGAGGGGCTGGTGCCCACAGAACCCCCAGCGGGAGTTCTGCTGCTGCTGCCACTGGTGGCAAAGTGGAAGGTCGGAACTCTGATACTGACTGCAAGGGCCACATAAGGGACACATGCACTTTGCAACCCAATGGGCCGGACCTGAGCCAGTACCCGCCCATCAAGCGGGAGCCCAGAGCAGTGGGAGGAGAAAGTCCAGAGCAGGATGAGGATGCTTACTCCAATGGTGGTGGAGTAGAAATGGAGGCAGATGAGGAGGAGGAACAGGCTATGACCATGACCATGACAGGCCAGCGGGCTGACAGCACCAGTAGCAAAGATTTCCCTCTCTTAAACCAAAGTATTTCCCCCCTTTCCAACAGTGTGCTAAAGTTTAACAGTGACAGCAAAGGCCCTGCATCCACCTCCTCTCCCTCCCTGCCTGTGTGTGAGAAGCTGGAGCTGGAGAAGAGCCGGCTGTCTACTGCCCTGGCAGCTGCCAGAGAGCGAGAGAGCAGCAACGACTCAACAAGTGAAGCCCTGGCAGGACGGGATGGGTCGTCGCCATCCTCCCACCCTCTTGACATGATGATATTGCGCAGAGATGATGAGAGTCCTGGGCCTCTGCATCAACACGCAGGAAATCCCAGTACTCCTGGGACACCAGGGACACCTGGTACCCCTGGTCCAGGTGAAGGGTCCCCAGGAAGTGGGGTTGAGTGCCCCAAGTGTGACACAGTTTTGGGATCCTCACGGTCTTTAGGAGGACATATGACGATGATGCATTCACGTAACTCCTGCAAGACGCTTAAGTGTCCCAAATGTAACTGGCACTACAAATATCAGCAGACGCTAGATGCCCACATGAAGGAGAAACATCCAGAGTCTGGTGGATCATGTGTGTACTGCCGAACAGGACAGCCTCACCCTCGTTTAGCCAGAGGCGAAAGCTATACCTGTGGATACAAGCCTTTCCGTTGTGAGGTCGGTTCATCTAATTTTTTAATCTTGTTTGATTTCTGTTTATTATTTTTTTATCTTTTTGAAAATTTATGATATGTCCTTGTGTTATAACCATTTGTAATTGGTTTGGTTGTAACACCTGTCCTTTATTTAACCAAAACTAGTCACTGAATTTGATGGGCATATGCTTGATGAAAGTGTATGTAATAATTTTGGCAATATCAATCATGTAATATGCTTTTGACAATTTTAAAGCACAGCTCATCTTTACATCTTTACATGATTGAAAATTCAGTGTCAGGAGGGAAGAAAGAGAGAGTTAAGTTTGTTGTATTTGTCTTCCTCTTTTTATTCAACAACATTTATCTCTAAAACTCTAAAGGTTAAGGTAATTATCTCAAGACTAAAAAATCAATTTTTGTTATAAATACATATATATCTTGTATCACCACATATATTCTTCTTTTTTAGGTATGCAACTACTCAACCACCACCAAAGGCAACCTTAGCATCCACATGCAGTCGGACAAGCATCTGAACAATGTACAAACACTCCAGAACGGTGGCAGTGAGGTACAATACAACCACAACCATGCCAATCCTGTGCCCAGTGCCAGCATTGGTGGAGGCTGCGGTGCACCCTCACCATCCAAGCCCAAACAGAAGCCCACTTGGCGCTGTGAGGTAATGAAACAAACAGCACACTGTGGTAGCAACATACCAATTTGCTTGTTTCAGTGTCTACACAATGAGCCAGTTATTTCCCTCTGCGTCATAATGTCTATTATTTTTCTTTGCCACATCATCTGACCTCTGGACATTATAAAACAGAAGTTATTCTAGTATTACCTCTTAGTATTCTAGGAACCACGGGAAATTCATCATCATGACTGCATTATTAAAATGTTTGCAACTGTAATTCTGTGGATTAAGTATGAACATTTTGTTGCTGTTGTTATATAAATTAAACTGTTTAAATGTTTTAACGAAATTAAATAATAATAATTTAACAATGATTTTAAGCAAACTATCATCGTCAAGTTATCTAAAATATTTCTTTCATCCCACCTTGCTCCTGACAGGTTTGTGACTATGAGACCAATGTGGCACGGAACTTGCGAATCCATATGACCAGCGAGAAACACATGCACAACATGATGCTGCTGCAGCAGAACATGAAGCAGATCCAACACAGCCTCCATCTGGGCCTGGCCCCGGCCGAGGCAGAGCTTTACCAGTACTATCTGGCTCAAAACATGGGCCTGGCGGGTGTAAAACTGGAGAACCCAGCTGGCAGCAGTGGCCCAGATGCCCAAATGATGATTAACCCGTTCCAGCTAGATCCCGCAACTGCGGCTGCTCTTGGATCTGGTCTAGGTGAGAGATACCAGAATTAAAGTGTAACACATGGATAGTTTTTATCAGTTAAAATGCAAAAACGGCCTCACTGGTTAGAGTTTGCATAGTACAAAGCATTTTTCCTTTTAATATTTTTGCCTTCAGCCTTATTTGGTTTCCTACTGCTCTTTCACCTGGTCAGTTTTATCTGTTTTGTCTCATTTATCTGATTCCATCTGCGTATTGTTTATATCTCTGCCTTTCCTTTGTTGCTCTTCATTTTTCTCCCTGCCCTCTCACCTTCTCTTTTTCTGCTCCCATCCTTTCTACCTTTCCCTCCTTGCCGCACCCTCTTCTCTTTTTCTTTCCCTCTTATCTCTGCTCTCATATTGTCCCTCTGTCATTGTCTCCTTTCTTTGACCCCTCTCACTGATTAAAAAATGATTATGAGACGCCACATGAGAATTATTCTTAATCTTTCATTTGTAATTTTCTTGAGTCAACTTAATCCCCCCACCACTCCCCCACCACACACACCACTCCACCGTCGCTCACCCTGGAGAGAACACACACACATGTACACACGCACACGCACGCATACACACACATACACACACATACACACTCTCACACAGCAGGAAGCGGATTCCCGTAGGAGTGAGAGAGATTTAACAATGACCCTGCAGTGTTACACACCCACTCCCTCCTCTAGTGTGGAGGTCACAGCCCAGCCAGCAGATGTACTCTCAGTGAATTACACTGATAACACACAGCTCCCCATAGTGAGCGCAGCTGTACATAGGTTTAGATGGTGTGAGCACGATATTTAGATATTCAAATACTCACACATCCACACACAAATTTTATGCATAGATGAGGGGCGGGTGGACATGTTTACATGCATGGATTCAGTGTTAGATTTATACATGGAATATTCTTGCTCATATTTTGAAACCCTATACTGGTGTCTGTGTGCTCTTTTTTAAAATCCACGCACACATGCACACAATTAGTCATCCACTAATTGAGGGAACTGTTTTAAACTGTAAAGACGAACAATTCAGATTATGTGTAATTGTTAAATCCCTTGGCTCCACACACTGTGTTAAGATATTATCTGGAAAAAAAAAAACCTGATGAGCTTTGGTAACATTCATAGAGAGACAACGAGGGGATCAAACGAAAGAGTTAATTACATTTGTATGAATGGCAGAATTGTTTTTTGTCCTAGGGTGTGCCGGCAGAAGAAAGAGAAAACATGTGTAATGCATTGATCAGCTTTGCAAATGTGCGCATGGATGTGAGAAAAGCCTGAAGGCCTAAAACCGTTGTCCCACCATCGCTGAGAGCAGTAATTAAAGCTACCTGATGAGCGAGTTAGCAAGTTGAAAGGGATGATTGTAATTGATCCTGATTCAATCCTATTAGGGTTTTTTATAGACAAGACTTTGTAAGGAGCCCTAGTCCTCTGTGAGGCTTTATTTTATCAAATCCTTTTGTGTGAGAGAGGCCTGCATAGAGGACTCACTTCTTTCTCCACACTTAATTTCATTAAAAGAGCCTTTTTTCTCTCTCTCCATCCTTTATCCCTCCTTCTGCATAGCAGCCTTTCATTTTCATCACAGCTCTGTCTTTCTATCATACCTCTTTGTTTTTTCGTACCTTTTTTCCTGCTCTGCATCTCACATATCATCCTTCTATGTCTCCATGTATGTAATCTTTATGAAAGCCCCACTTTTTCAAAACCTTTTTGTCTTTCCCTGTGCTGTCTAACCTGCGTTCTCGCTCATTTTCTCTCCAGTGAATAGTGACCTATCAGCGGAGTTGCGTCTTGCCAGTGGTCAACTGATGGCAGACGACCTATCCTTGGTGTCCTCGGGTGGAATGGGGGGTATGTCCTCATCAGACCCCTCCCTCTCCTCCTTGTCACCACCTATCAACGACCCCTCGCTGCGCCTCTATCAGTGCGCCGTGTGCAACTGCTACTCCACGGACAGCCTGGAGGCTCTCAGTGCCCACGTCAATGCCGAACGCTCTTTGCCCGAAGAGGAGTGGCGCTGTGTGGTGGGCGACGTGTACCAGTGCAAGCTCTGCAGCTACAACACGCAGCTTAAGGCCAACTTTCAGCTGCACTGCAAGACAGACAAGCACATGCAGAAGCACCAGCTGGTGGCCCACATCAAGGAAGGAGGCAAGGCCAACCAGTGGAGATTAAAGTGTGTGGCCATTGGCAACCCTGTGCACCTCAAATGCAACGCCTGTGACTACTACAGCAACAGCGTGGATAAACTGAGGCTACATGCCACCAACCAGAGGCACGAGGCTGCCATTCGCCTTTACAAGGTAAAAATGCTCTTTTCCCATGAAAATGTGTTCTGCAGAAAACATCAGCTCTCTAATCTTCGTTTTTTCCCAATGAGAAAAAATCTCAGCTGCAAAGACACTAAATGTGAGGAGGGGAAAAAACTTATCTGAAGAGGTTTAATACATATAGGACACTTACATTATATTGGCATACAGCCAATAAGACTCTAACAGCATTCTTACACATCTGAGAGGAACACCCCTCATTTTAAGTTCAGATACAGAAAAAGCACACATGTTTTTGTTTATAAAGAATTTGCTCCATCCTCTTAACGGCAGTGTCACATGGATATAAAGTTCCCATGAGAATGGAATGACAGAGGGGGAAAAGGTCACTGTTAGAGGAACCGGGACAATTTTCATCAGATATGGGTACATGTCCCGCTTATGACCAGCTGGCACTACTGTTCCTGTTAATTATACACAAGTCACGTACCATCAGGGAATCTCAAATCTTTCAAAGTTTTGATTATCTCCAGCTGTCTCTCTAGCTTGTTTTCTGGCTGTAAACAATTCTGTAATAATTCAAGAAATTTTTTTTTCATGCTGAAGGTGTAAAGGCAAATCAGCAACTTTGTTTTGAACCATGACACACTGACAAAAAAGAGACCACCCTAAACATGTTATTTTTTATTTATGATCCATACGTGATGCACAGATATATATACTCGACTTTCAAAAACAAACTTTACAAGATATATTATAATGATATAATATATTGTGAAAAAATGTATGTAAATATAGTTTTTATTCAGTACATTTGATTACATTATTATTTATCTACAGATCCACACAGCTCTCCTGCAGACAAGTGCTCCATCTTTTTTTAGGCCAATAGCCCAGCCTTTTTTTGCTCGGGATTATTTGGTCGTGACTTGCCAAAGGGTTACCACACTAGTTGCCGATCAGAGCGGTGAACCCACACAGGAGTCATTTACTTAACTAATTAAACTCTTCACACTCATGGCAATAAACGTTTCCTACAATGCCAACACAACCAATATTTGGCATCTTTCTCCTCACTAATATATTTAAGGTGATTTAGTTTGTCAGACGTCTCCTTCAGCTTAATAGGATGGTGTTACATCTCCGAGGCCTTGACCTACAGGACAGGATCAAGTGCATTACATTAATGAGGATTTCTTTACTACTGTACGCAACATTTGGCAATGGGAGGTGTCTGTGTGTGTGTGTGTGTGTGTGTGTGTGTGTGTGTGTGTGTGT
>JAOXYL010000055.1:7882599-7899364 GCA_028564955.1 Terapon puta
AGGGAGCGAGGGAGGCCTCTTTTCACAGAGAAACAAAGATAGCTGTAATTAATGGCCCTGAGCTCTGGACTAGGGGAGCTTTCTTCTGACAACTCCGACTTAATTAAAACTTAAGACTTCTGAAAGGGCCTCTGACTGCGAGGGGACGTCCCACCGTCTCGTGAGAAAAACCTCGTAAGATTTCCTACAAAAGAAAGAAAGAGGGGAGAGACAGAGAGAAAAGATGTGTTAGAGGCTGTAGCTATGTTGCTAATCCCTGTTTGTCAAAGGAGGAAGAGGGACGAGGGGGGGGTGGTTAGAACTCACACACCTGCAGCTAACTGTGCCCCCCCAACCACCACCACCACCACCACCACCCACTCCTCCCACCAGACACACACACACACACACACTCCTCCCCCACATGCGTTTTTCCAATCTTTCTCTTCTTGCTCCATATAATATGACGCAACAGTGCTCCGGAGAAAATATTACCTTGCTAACTTTTCATGTGCTTCAAGAATGAAACATCTTCCTATAGGAGCCATGAGAGACAGAGGAGGGTTAGCGTGCACACATGTGCCATTATGTGTATTAATTCATGCATAGAGCCCTGCACCTGTTTCTCACATGGCTGTATGAATAAATCTTAACAAAGCATAAACTAACCTTCGTGAGCCACCTCTGTGTCTCTGTCTCTTTGCTTTGCTCTCTTTTCCTCTCTGTGTCTTTCTCTCTCTCCCTCCCCTCCCTCCACAGAGGATCAGATAATAAAAGCTTGGCCTGGTCTTTTGTTTTTGTGCATTGTTCATTAGCCCGGCAGCAACAACAGAGGCACACTTGATATGCTTGGCTTGACTGGGTGTATGGGAGTAGGGCAAGGTGGGATGGGGGCTGTGCGTGCGTGCGTGTGTGCGCGCGTGCGTTTGTGTGTGTGTGCTATGCGCTCGCACACATCGAGGTAGGGGGTAGCTTTGCATGGCTGCAATGCCATTAAAGAGGCAACTGGAAATTAAGGGCTTGCAACTGACAGCACACGTTGAATGAGAAACCCCTGCAGCTGCAAACAATGAGGGGAGCTGGACAATGTGCATGTTAAAGACAAAAATAGTGCCCTGAACTCAACCCCCTTATCTGACTTTTTGTGTGTTTTTAATCTTTATGTCACCTAAAACATATCCAGTTAATTTGTAGTAGTGTTTGAGCATAAACACAGTTACTCAGTACACCATCTGTTACTTTGTTAACTGTATTATCACTATTTAGAATTATGTCAGCAAACTTTTCCATTTATTTAATCATTGTTCCCGAACCATAAATAGTAAAATGTAGTCTAATGGCAAAGATTACTCTTTTTTTTGCTTCATTAGCTTAATTCACACATGGTGCAGACTGAAGGACATATACTGTAGAAAATAATGGGCTAAATAACTGAGGTGTTACCCACTGACTTTCTGTTCATTTTTGTGACGCCAGGGAAGTGGGATTTCTGGGCGTTGTAATTTTGGAACCAACTGGAAGGAGAGTAAAAGGGAAGGATTTTATTGCCATAAAGCACAAAAGGCTAAGAACAAGCTTTTGCAGACAATGCTCACTTGTTGCATTGAAATTCACCCTGATATCTCCGTAATATCACAATTATTGAAAACACTGCTGTCATGAAAATGCTCAGAGGAAATATACCTAACTCTAAGAACTCTTAAACTGACTGTAGGATGCTCTTAAAAATCTGAACACGGCGTCTAACATCCGCACTCTCTTCTCTCCCACAGTTCTTGCAGAAGCAGGACAGCGCGTACAGCCCAGAGTCGTGTGTGTACTACTGCACACTGTGTGACTACTCCACCAAGGCCCGCCTCAACCTGGTGCAGCATGCCCGCTCAGCTCGCCACCAGCAGAATGAAGGACTGAGGAAACTCCAGCTGCACCAGCAAGGCCTGGGAGGGGACGACGATGGACTGAGCCTCCAGGATCTGTTCCACGTCAAGGAGAGCCCCGCCAGCCAAGGTCTGTGCTTTTTAACCCGTTTTGTGCGTTTGCTTCAGTTGTTGTGAACCTCCTTTTTTCCCCCCGATTTTTCAGGTTACTTTGGAGTTGTGGTCATGCGTGATTTCCTTTTTTGTCAACTGTGTTTTTTTTTTGTTTTCTTTTTCTGATGTAGTTCACACACACCCTGGCTTTTTATTTCACTTCTTATTTGCTTGTGTTTTTGTTTTCCAAATCTTAGATTTGAGCTAAATGCCGATTCCAGTTGTGGTGGTCAGTTTTCTTCGTTTGAAGTCAGATCCATCTTTCTTTACTCCTTACACTCCTCCCATCTCTTTTTTTCTCTCTTTTCTTGCACCACTCCCGCTTTATTCTGTCAAACCTCTCTCCCTCCCTACTTCCCTCCCTCCTTTGGCCTTCATATCCAGATCACGTCTCTCGATACAGACCCGTCCATTCCTCCTAATCTCTCCAAAATGAGCATACTGTTCCTATTAGGCTGCCGCGCTTATATCTGCAACACACACACACACACACACGCACACTGTCCCGTGCACCGGGACATCCCAGGCAGGCAAGCAGTCAGCTTATGAAATTTCACCTTGGGAGTATCTCACAATGAAAAAGCCTGAACACACATACGTTAGTCATATACACATACATTACACACACACACACACACACACACACACACGCACACACATACGTATGCTACAGCTACACAGTCTCTCCCTGGAGTGAGCTTTCATTTCCTTTCTCATGACCAAAGCAATTTGGCTTTCATTTAAGACTCTCCGTCCTGCCAGCAGCTAATAAGTGTAACAGAACTGTAAAACATTCAGAGAGACAAAAAAAAAAAAAAAAAAAAAAGATTAATCGTTTTTCTTTGAGTGGGGGTTGGATGGTTGGTGAGGGGTTGCAGGGTGTAAGGGGAGGGGGCTGCGCTGTAATTTAAACCAGAAGACCAAGAGTCAGGGTCCATTATTTAGTCATCCCTATGTTAATGCTGCCGGGAGAAAATGAGCGCTTAACTTGTTTTTGCTTTGCTTGACCTGAAGGAGCGGGGTGGTGTGGGGGGGGGGGGACATTTTGAATAGCATTCCAGCATAGCATTAGTCCATACATCCATCTGTGTGTATGTGTGTGTATATGTGTGTGTCAGCATGTACGCGTATTTCAACATGAATCTGTGCTCCCCAAAGTGTCCTGTTTATACTGTACATGTACTCCCAAAACAGATGGGGGCCCAGCGCTTAGAAACATATGTGAATCTCAACACACACACACACACACACACACACACACGAACAGGAGAAGAGCTCCCAATCCTGAAATGGAGACTGTTGCCGGCGTAGGTTTGGTTTTAATTACACATGGATCAAAGTTTCGGTGAGATTTGGGGTGCAGCAGAAAAGCATGCTTAGATAAATCATTACCGTACATTTTAACATGCCCCCCCCCCCCACCACCCCCTCTTTTTGTATCTCTCTCTCTCTGTCTCTCATTCCCTCCCTCTCTCTCTCTCTCCTTTTTTGTCCTGCTTATTCCCACTCTCTCCTGCCCCTGTCCATTTTTTCATCCAGCACACAAGCCCAGCTTCAAGCCTTTTTTCCTCTCCCTTTTACATCTCAAACCAGTGAGCACAACCAGGTTTTAAACCTGTCAAAAGCAATATTCACCCACTGCACCTATTTCAAATGTTCCACTCTTAAAACACACCATATTTGTTGCTTGGGCCCTTGTTTTATACCTTGGCTTTGATGCCACATGGTGAATTTCCATGAGGAAGCTAGTGCAAAGCTTAAGCGGACGCTGGCAGCGTCCAAAATGCTAAGCCACTTTTTTGGATGCCCTCCTTTTGCCCACTCTATATAATTTTTAGTGAACAACAGTATTCTTTCACAAAGTACATGGTAAATGTTTCAAAGGTATTTCCTCGTAGACCGTACACATCTGGCAGGTGTAGGCACAGAGGGGAGTAACAGCGTCTCAACGAGACATCAAACACTGGAAATTAATGTAACAAATTGGGGATGTATTCTTGTTCTATAGTTCTGCAGTCTGACATGTATTTTTTTTCTTTTATGTATGTTTTTAATTTTTTTTTTTTAAGATGTGCTCTTTGTGTTTTGGATTAGACAACAACACGGTGAACATTACATACTACAATAGGTTATGGTATAAGGAAGAAAAGGCGTATTATAGCTGCTTTAGGCTCCCCTAGTGATAGATGATGTGAATGTTTTCACCGATGGAAAAGGCTCTATAGTAGGCAACATTTCCAGCCAGTGTTCAGTTTAAGGACCCTCTATTTGTGTGTACGTGCATGTGTATGCGTGCTGTTAGTTTTCTGGGGCTACAACTCCTGACTCGAGCACTTTCTGTTCATTAGAGACTGGTATGAAAAAGATTAATTTAAGTGCTGACCGGTATCTTTCTCTTAAAGCCTGGGACCTGGCACGGAGCCAGATAATTATAGGCCCATTTGGGAATAAGAGTTCTAATGCTCTGGACTTTATGTACATGTGAATGGCTTTCATTAAACAATTTTGATGCTGATTTTATGGCCTAAT
Organism: Terapon puta; assembly: GCA_028564955.1. Lineage (NCBI taxonomy): Eukaryota > Metazoa > Chordata > Actinopteri > Centrarchiformes > Terapontidae > Terapon > Terapon puta. Next base: position 7,887,138 of record JAOXYL010000055.1, read on the forward strand.
TAAGGATACAGTACTGCAGAGACACACTGCGAGGGTATAGGTGTTTTGGACAAAGACACGAGTGTACAAGTAACGCTGCAATGCGTGCATGTCAGTGCATGCGTTTGCCGCTGTTGCATGTTTATTTGAGAACCTTTCACCCTTTGTTGTCCTTCCGAGGCTGTAATTCCCCAAACTTGGGCCCAGTCATCTCAGGTAAACACCACTGTGAAGTGAGAGTGAAGTGTGCGTGTATGTGTGTGCGCTCACCTACTCGTGCATGTGCAGGCACTGACTTTCACTGGCTGTGCAGTATTTTTTTTTTTTTTTTCCTTAAAACCATGATCTTTCAGTGGTGTCCTTCAGAGACAAAAGGCCCACTGTGCCCACATTGCTGAGATAAATCGTCCCTCTCTGTGTACAATTAGAAGTGTTAAAGAAAATTGAGTTTATAAAAAATGCCAGTTTGCATCAGAAGAGCAAGCATAAATGAATTGCCTCTCAACATGGAGGACTCGGAGGCCATTTTGCTTTGAGGGTCGTCCAAAAGTTGTTAGAGAAATTAGATTTTTTTGTGCCCTTCTCCACTCTGTAACAAAGTTACGCCCTGAATAGAGCTGTTTAGTAAAATCCAAGCTAAAAAAGAAAAATATGACAGATTGCGAGTCATGGGTATTCCATCATCGATTTTATAATTTGAACAATTTGTTTAGCTGGAGTTTTGGAGACATTAACAGTCTCTGAAGTTTAGTTGTTATAGCGATTTTTCTCCCTCTGACTGTTTCTCTGTTGCCGCCTCTGTCTCAACCATTTGACCATTTGTTTAGCCATGAAGAACACTCTGAGGACGTTTGTGTATGTGTGCACGAGTGTGAGTTTCTATGTGTGTATCCTCGCCCATTAGCCCTGTGCTCCATCATGTGTAAAGCTCCTCATAAGCCAGACCAAGCAGAAACACCAGGGCCTTTTCTGCATACTTTACTTTCTGCCATTTTTTCCCCCTCTCGCTCCCTCTGTCCCTCAGAAAAAGGAAAGGGAGATGGGATCTTATGGAGGTAATTATTTCTGAGAGCCCAGCCTGTCATCCATCCCTCCACCCCCCCCCCACCCACACATCTCCATCCCTCTACACCCCCCCCCCCCCTTCCTCCACCCCCCCTTACCACCACTACCACCACCCAACATGCATTAAAGAGGGAGGGAGAGGACCCTCTTTGTCTGAGTCCCCCTTTTAAACAAAAGACCTCTTCTGACTTAGAGAGACCAACAACACTTTTATCGTGTGGGTGTATGTGTGTGTATATGCGAGTGTGTATCCAGGACCTTTTGTTTTCTCTGAGTGATAAGGCTCTAGGACATTTTTGGTCCGAGTAAAATTAGTGTAGCCGTGCTAACCATTTACATAGCAGCTGTAGGCTAAAACCTGAGCCTAATGGACACTTTCCCTATATGTGTGTGTATGTGTCCAGCAGGAAGTGATGGAACCTAGAGCAGAGAGCAAGTAGGCCATCTTGCTTGTTTCCGAGCGCGCTGACATTCCTTGTTTCCAAATTTACCCAGCCCAAACTGTGTGAGTCAAAGCGCCGAAAACGATCATTCAATTTTCAATGCGGTGAAGGACTTTGCCGTCTCCCAGAGAGCATTTCGATGTGATGACACCAAGGCATCTTTTGAGTATTAGGTTTTCCCTCCTCCCTCACTTTCACTCCTTCATCTTATACTTTTTTTTCCTGTGGGTGGTGGGGGTGGTTTCGCCATTCCAGCGGTTCTCTTCTTTTTTCTTCTTCCTTTTTTTTTTTTTTTTTTTTCAAGAAGGTCTCTCCTCAGACAGAAGTCTATTTCCAGGGTTTGTCTCAGTAATTTGTGGCCATTACATAAACATTCACGGATGGCCGGAGGAGTGAGAGAAAGGATGCAACACACACCCAGATCCAGCGTACCACTAGAGTTAGCGCAGCGGTGGCCATTTTCTTTTTCAACTCAGAGCGCAGTAGGTGAGACGGGCTTTTGTGAATCATCAAAGGATAATTTTGTCCTTTTTTTAGTTACTGTTTTCTGCCCCTGTTACATCTGTTGTCCCTCTGACGCATTCGTCTATTAGATATCTATGTTTAGATTGGATGTTTAATAGGTTAAGGCAGCCAATTATATTGTGTATCGATTTGCTTACAAACAGCTTATTGCTTACAGTTGATAAATAATTCGTGACCTTTTCTTTCTCATTTACTGTGAAGCAGGAAGTTACTTACATAAAAGGTAATGTCCACAGATTTCAGCCAGGCGGGATCCATTCCTCGCATAATAAAAACGTGGAATGTTATTTTATGTGCCTAACTTGAGTAAAATGCTGTTCCTGGGGAGAGCTATTCTGATGAGAGTGATGTGATTTTACCCAAGAGGATTTCTGTGAAGTATGTCGTTTTTTATTGCCGTACAATTAGTTGGAGACAATACGCTGCATTTTAAATCATTTGTCAAATCAAAATAAGACACATTCATATATGTATATTATTATATTTTCGGCAAGTAGCAATTTACCCCAAATTTCCCAAAACCATATTCTCTATGGCTGAGGGAGTAAAAGATGTGGTCATTTTTTGAATAATTCCATCCAAGCGAATTATAATTACTTTGCGGTCTGTGTGTGCACATAGGGAAAAAAGGGCAGCAGGCTGACTTGTGCCTCAGAAAAAAAAGAGCCTCGTTCACCATAAACTATTTTTGAAATGGTGTGTCGGGGCGGTATGGGCTCAGGCCGATTGTTTTTCTTTGAGTTGAGCAGCTCTTTGGTGGAGGGGTATTACCCGGGCTAAATTGTTCCCTCATGTTTTCCGCCAAGGTTCTGTGCCCACCACACTGACAGTTATAATTTGCAGAAATTGCGCTGATTATCTGAATTAGCATACCTGACCAATGCCACATTAGTCTTATTTACAATACAAAGCCGTGGGGCTATGAGGACGCATACTAAATATGACTTAACCCTTTGAAGAGGAGACTGGCGTCACAGGGCCAGGGCGTCTTTCACGTCGGTGATATCACAAAGAGCTTACGGCCCTGCTCCATATGGAAGTGGGAGCCTTTGGAAGGTCTAAGAAAAGGAAGTGGTGAATGTAAAGTCCATGGACCATATTGAAATCACACGGATATTGCGTGTTTTTCCTTACTCTCGGTCCCTTTCCGACCTTTTTCTTTAAATGTTTTTTGTCACCTCTCAGCTCTTGTCCCCATCGTGTTTCTTTCCTTTTTTCGCCCCCCCTTGGCCCCCCTTTCCACCCTGCTCTTCTTTGTTTTCTTCTCCCTCACCTCCATTCTTTTCTCTCCCCAATCCCCTCATACACCCTCTGTCCATTGACTCTTAACCACAGATGGACAAAACAATGGGCCTTGTCACACAGCATTAAGACAAACAATCCGGTGATGGGAGGAGGGTTGTGTGGAGCCGGAGCCGCGTATCCAGGCAATATACTCACTGGGTCCAAGCAGCCACTAATCTCAGACCGCGATGATTCAATTCACAGATGGACATTTAAGGCAGCCTATATGCACACACACTCACAGAAAGAAGAAAACAGGAAGATTACTTCAGGAGGTGGTATTGTCAGGTAGAATTTCTCCCATTCTTTGCAGTAGCAACAAATGCTTTTCTCCTATTGCTCCCTTCTTCCTCGCTGTTTCCTTTACCTCATCCATCAGTAGAAGGTATGGAATTGATAGCAGCTATTGATTATCTATAGCCCAGGCTAATCGTCGCTAACCGGAGGAAGCTTTGCAGCTATAGCTGTCAGTGGCTTGTCGTGTGTGTGTGTGTGTGTGTGTCTGCATGACCCTCCAGCGGTTCAGTAGGAATAGCTCTCCAATGTTTACTTACAGCAGACTAATGGCCTAAAAGCAAGCCAGCACATGTAAAAAAAAAAAAAAGATTCTGGACATTGCTTCTCTTTCTAGAATAAAGGAAATGGTATGTTTTGTCTGTCCAAAAAAACACTAAGAGACATGCCAAGCTTCACCTCCCCACCTATGTGAATAAGACCCATCTCCCGCTCTCCCCTTTTCTTCATCTCCCTAATAGGAAATTTGAGCACACCGTGTGAGATTAAAGCAGAGAATCAATGCCTTGTGAGCAATAATTTCCAGACAAATCTCTTTCATCTTTTCTCTCCCTTTTTTTCCCCCCGCTCGTTCTTGCGTTCGTTTTCTCTCCCACCTCCTAATGCTAACAGGGGGTCCCGTGTCATGACATCCCTTTCGCTTTTATCATGTCCTAATAACACTCTGAAAATAGAGAGAGAAAGAGGAATGTGACAGAGAGTGGAAAAAGGATGCTGGAGAAAAAAAAAGAACAAGAAATGGATAGACTGATAAAAATCCATTGAATGAGCCCGGGTCTTGATTTGTGCTTTGATGTGGATGTCTTTGTGCAAATTAGACAAATATGCCCGCTGCTTTAGTCATCTCGAAGCTCTTCATGAGACGCCTTCTCCCTTTGCCGTTTTCTTTGAAGGAGGAAAGGAGAGAAGTAAAAAAAAGTGAGTGACAGGTTCATTCAGGGACTAAAAAATATACATTTTTCCAAAAATTTCCAAGAGAAACAAAAAGATTATGAACCGAAAGTGTTGTTACGTAAAAGTGCAGTATGCAAAGAGTCACCTGTGCAAAGCAGCTAAATAAAGAAAAAAACAAAGAGAACGTAAGGAGTATGCCGAAAAGACACTGGTGCTTTCTGCTTGGTTGGGCCCACAAGGTGCTTTACCCATGATGGCACATAAGGCTAATGGGCACGGATATACACACACACACGGATACACACACACACACACACACCTTGGTCAGGCCTTTGTTTCAAAAGCAGGTTAATGGGGAGTGAGGAAGAGGAGCGTTGCAATTTTCTGCTCTTTAGGCGCCAGAGAATTCTCTCCAGTGTAAGAGAGACCAGACTCTCAGCGTAATAGGCATTTTACACCCTCATCACCCCTTGCACGCAAACACACGCACACACGCACACACACAAACAGGAGCACACACTCACCAGAAACGTGTGGGAGTGTAATAGGCATTCTATGGTGTGTATTGCTGGTCCCCAGAGTGCCAGTAAGTGTTAGACATGCATAGAGTCGGCAATGAGACAATCAGCATGCTGAAATTGAAACCTTGTCTGGAGTCACACAGGAGGGGAGGAAGAGGAGCAGAGGGAGCGGGGAGGAGATGAGATGAGAGGAGTGGAGAGGAGAGAGGAGAGGAGAGGAGCAAGTGGAAGATTAAATAAAAAGAGCGGAGGAGAGGCGATGGGAGCACAGATGGCAGGAGAGAGGAGGACGAGGAAGCGGCATAAAATGAGAGGATAGACGAGGGGAGAGGAAATAGGAACTGATGTTTGTTTAATTGCCTCATAAGTGATGACACAGATAATTATGTCGAAAAAAAGGAGATGCTCCTCTAAGGCAGGGCCTGTGAGCAGCTGTATCTGTTTTTTGTTTTTTTTTCGCGTGTGTGCATGTCGCCCTGTCTCTCCCTATAGCCCCATCAGCTGTTGTCCCCTCCAGCCACATCAAGTATAGGACACCATTAAAGCATTACGGTTTGTGTCATATCAAATCATTCAGCTTAATTAACAGGAACTCACACACACATACATTCAAAACACACACTCATCATTTGGAATCATTTTAATTACTCTGTAACATCCTGATTATTAATATCTCCGCCTCATATACCTGGGGATATGAAGACGAGAGTGTGTTCACCTATATTTCCTGCGCTGTGTGTTTGCAGGCGTGTGTGTCCATGTGTGTGTAAGTGATGCTCCCTTGACTTCATATCTAATTGTCTTTTTTAATGACAATATTCCACTGTGTGCTGGCTGTATGTAATGAGTCAGGGTGTGTCAAAGTGCAGGCCTGAGCTGTCTGCTTGAGTTAAGCTCTTCCCGTCTACTGTAGGAGCCTCCAGCGAACACACTCGCGCACGCACACGTGACGCACACACTCAGCGAGACAGTATCAATGTGGGAGTTCCTGTATCTGACACGAGATTAAGAGGGCCAAGTGGAGGAACGTCGAAGAACTGCCCTGTTGCATTTGCAAGGGGGTGGGTTGGGGGGGGCATCCTGTCACACACACACTCGCGTGCAAGCATCCTGTGCTGTAAGTGAGCAGCAGCCTCCCTTGCATTATTCACAGTGGCCGAGTGATCGAAGCCCGGTTCAATAGCACTAAAGCGGCGCACGCTGGAGAGATTTGTCTTACAAAACCTTGACACACACACAGGCGCACATATGCTCTCACACACATTGATTTTTGGTGGTGGGAATCTCCCAGGCTTTGGACGAAAGGCAGGGACGTGAGAGGGGCTTCCCCCGTCAGCGCAACCCCCTGACAGACGCACACATGTGGGCCAATGTGCTCCCTCTGAGCCTCACACACACTCACGCAGTGCATAGGCAAATACTGTAAGTACATCTTTAATTCTCTCAAAATGAGATGTGATGATGATGAGGTCCAGTGATAGCATGAATATGAAAATGAAAGAGAAAATTGGAGATGGGAGACGAAGGATCTGCCTCTTAGATCTGATGGGGTTTCGTTTACAGTAAGATGAGCTGATGGTGAAATAAAAAAGCAAGAAAAAAAAAAGTCTAACAGATCATATTTCTTTTTTGCTGACTCCCCTTTTTTGCATTTTACCATCAGGGGGCTTTTTGCAAGCAAGGCAGAAAAAAAAAATCACACATTGCCTGATATGTCATATCTTTCTACTGCAATGTGTGTGTGAGTGTATTTTCACACAGGCGTGCTGAATTTGAAGCCGTCACTTGATTTGAATGGCAATTTTTCTAACACATCAGTCACTTCATTCAGTTTTCCTTTTTTCATCTGAGCGGCCCGGGCGGCGTAGCACATACCACCCCCTCTGGCGTTTTTGACGTATTAACATGTATCGACAAGCCAGCACTTGGATGCCTGTAAACATTGACGCACATACACACACCTCTGTCCCCTGAAGACATGTGATCAACCAGACCCAATCCCTTGTAATCATCTGGAACCCACCCACACACCCACACACCCACACACACACACAGTATAGTTCCCCTTCAATCCAGGGTAATGGTTTGGGGCAGGGGGCTGAAGCGGTGGGCTTCTTTCCCTTAGCCCCAGTGTCTTAAGCTGCCATTGATTAAATGTTAACTGATATACTCGGCCCTGGCAATCTTGTTAGAGCTGGAGCAGGCAGGCAGCTAGACAGACAGTTTAGGACCCGCACCCTCCTGATCAATAGCACAGATAAAGATTTCATCCATCAATGAGCTCCCAAAACAAAAGGTATCTGATACCTGATTAGGCCCGTGGGGACAAATACACACACAGATTTGAACATGAACACACACTCACACGTTGCCACATGGGTTGAGGCACACAAGGAAACAAAACACACACACTTGGATCACAAATAAATGCGGTGGAATATAAAAAATCTCACGTAGGCTCGATTAAACATACATTTCACACACACACACAGACACACACATTCCTTTCACTCACTTATTTTGTCCAGAATAATACCTCCAACCCCATCTGTAGTCAATCAGTTCCACACCTAATGGTGTAATTACAACACAGACACACAGAGACACACAGGCACACACAAACACTCACATGCACAGTCAAGTTTGCAGATAAGGCAGCACTGACTTTTCCCGGATGAAGGTTAATTATGCTGTGTTAGTTCACTTAGGTGTGTGTATTTGTTTGTGCATGCAAGTGTATGTGCATCTTTTCTCAGTACTGTGTGTGTGTGTGTTTCCTCAAATGCACGTGCATTTAGATCCTCAGAGCATGCCAAAGGCACCGCAAAACGGCTGAATCAATGTCTGGGCGACCACCACTGTTAAAGTGTATCAATAATGTTCCCCTATCTTCTTTCCCAGCTAACGTCACAGGGCATATTGAAAGTCCAAGCCTAGCCGCAATTAAGACTTAATTATAAATCAATATAAGGAGTCATTTGAATATTGATTTTTCCCTTTTTTTCAAATTGTTAACATATTCCCCGCCCTGTCCACGCTTTCTCCTTTTTTTGTTCTAACTTTAAGGAGAATCAATACTTCCCTTTACAGTCATCTGAGAGGAGCATTGGCATAATTGGAGCCAAAAACACAACGGGATGTCTTCATGGGGGTTGATACCCAGAGGTGGTCAAGGGGTAAAAAATGTCACAGCCCCTCAAATTCAAATGGTTTTTCAAATGGCAGTTAATGACGCTTTGTGGCTCTCAAAGAGTGATCTCATTTTGGGGGATTTCAGGTGACATTTGTTGTCACAATGCCAAAATGCATTTCCATAATTTTCACGGCTGACATTTTCTTTGATATGACGCTGTTACAGAGCGCACTCCAAAAAAAATGATATCAATGCAACCCTGTAACCTGCATTTCATTCGATTAAATGATATATTTGCTGTTTTACTTTTCTGCTCAACCATTTTGAGGGGCTGTGAGATTTTCAAGTGGCGTGTCAGGGGCCGGGAGTCTAATGCATGGAAACATGGAGCTTTCTGTTTTCTGACGGCTAGCAGAGATAAGGTAGAGATATGGCTCTAGCACTGGCTCAAATCTAAAACAGATCCCACTGGGGGAGGGTTGGGGGAGTTAAGAAAGTGAAGGAGAAGAGAAAGGGAGGGGTGGAGGTAGCAAGAAAAGGGAATATTGTCAATCCTCTAAGTGTCTGGCGGTGTCTCTCTTTCTTTCCCTCTTTCTCTCACTCTTTCTCTCCCCCACTCTCCATCAGTAATCTGATTTATTCGAAGCATATGTGTGCTGCTCTGTCTTTGTCTGCTTCTATTAGGGCCAGTGGGGGCCCATATGACATTGTTTAGCCAGTAATGAAATGGACATTTTTTGCATGTTTTTGAGAGAGTCAGAGGAAAGCCAACACTCCTTATTTGTAACCGTCTGCAAATACCATCTCCGGGGCAGTTGCCCCAGGTCTGTGTATTTATGTGTGTGTGTGTGTTGCATGTGAATACGTGTGCCCATGTATTACAGGTTCCATGTGGTCATTTTGGAGATGATTCTGAGCAACCTAATGAATATTTGGGCTTGAAGATATTTTTCTTTTTCTTCCGTGACTCTATTCTTCTTATGTTGAGGAGTCCTGCCATCCTCCCCGGCCTCAACACATAATAAGGCCCTGATGATGCACACATTTTTGTTTTGCACACTCCTCTATAGCAAAAGAAGTGTCACACTGACTTATTGTCAGTATATGAAATTGTTGTGTGCTAATGGCAGCTATGTGGTGCTCCAGACTCAACTGAGGCTCCCATCAATAAGGAATGTAGTCATAGAAAGGCATTGAAAAAGAATAGAATGAATGGAAACCTGAGGTAATTTTTTTTTTTTTTGCCACATTTCTGTATAAGTAATTCACACAAACACACTGTTATCTCGGCTAAGAATTACAGACTGAATGCAGCATGCATACAAAGCATATTTTGAAATATCGTAAATATAATTCTTCAAGGATTATTAACATCTCCACTGTGCTAAATCTCTAAATTTTATTTTCAAGAAATGAAAAATGGCACACTGATAAACAACACAACTTTTTGTGACTGTATTTTTATCTATGCTTTCTATCTACTTAAATGTTTCCTTTGATTTCCATCCAGGATTACACTCTTGTTTTTGGTGGCTCTGAAAGCAGATGGTTTTTATGCAGCTAAAAACGGGACAGTAGCCCAATAGGATAAAGATCTGTTTAAGCATTATCCATTTGGCTACTGCCCGTCACAGGCCTATTTTAAGCATAGACACATACACATACACACACACACACACACATATATACACACACACTCTCACACACACAGCCATTCTCTTAAACCATGGCAGCCATTTTATTAGATTCCCTGATTCCCTGCCTCGTATTAGTTCCCGGAAAATAAATAAACCTTGAATACATGACAAGGACCAGTCTGGTCAATTGGAAACTATATCTATCCTGCTGGTATCTTTGTTTACCAGTGTAGTGATGGATGGACAGATAGAGGGATAAATGGAGGCACTGAGGAACAGATAGGATAGGTATATGGATGGGTAGCTGTGTGAAAAGATATAAAAATAGATGGACAGATGGATAGATAGGTGGATAGATAAATGGATGGATAGATAGACAGATGAATGCGGCAGGGAGATCTTGTTGGGCTGATAGAGTTGAGCAGGTATGCCGAGAAACAGCTGCTTTCTTCATTAGGTTCATCTATCGATCTCGGACCCTCGCTGTGCGTGTGTGTGTGCGCGCGTGAATGCATGTGTGTGTGTGGGCGTGTGTGTGTTTTTGAGGGAGAGAGAGGGGAAAAGACAGCAGCCTCTGTAGATAAGTGCTGGTAATAGAACAGAATGAATTCTTATCACAGAGATGGGAAGGCCATTAACCCTCAGCTCCTAGTTCTCCCTCTGTCTCTGTCTCTGTCTGGTCCAACTCTCTCTCTTTCTGTTTCTCCCTCACTCCGTCCTCCGGTCTGGACCTGACAGGGTCATGTTGGCGAGCGTGTGTGATATTTCCACTATGTGTGTGACTCTCGGAGAGTGCGTGCGTGTGTGTGTGTGTGTTTTGTGGCGGCTGCTGCTGTGCAGACTGCCCCATTGGCCAGATGTTTATAATCAGGGGCTAGATAAATATTGGACTGAGGAATCATAAAAGACCAGGAAAAACAGAAAATAGAGAAAGAGATGGGTGGGGAGTGGAGGGGTTGGGGGGGGGATGAAACAGACGAGAGGAATCTTCTTTTCAAATTATTCCTAAATCCCTCAGTAAGCTTGCCGTGCCGCCTCCTCAATTCACCTACTCAGCCTAAGGTGATTCAAACAGCCGAAATGCAATATGGCTGTTGTGTAAGATGCAGGTGTGTGTGTGTGTCTGTGTGTGTGTGCGCGCATACATGTGTGGAGGTGTACAGTAGGTGTGCTAGCCTATTGTATAAGGCCAGGTGTTGCAGCAATTTTTTTTTTCCACCACTGAACCTTTTGAAGCCATATTTTTGTCCTGTGAAAACCTTTTGTATTTGCTATTAAAGAATCATTAACATCATCCCCCCCCAGTGCTCACAGCACTGAAAATGAAACCCCTCTTAACACGAAACAACAGTTTCTGTCTGCGCAGCAAGCAAGACATGCAAGCCTTTAATCTTGGCTATGTTTATTCATATGATTTTCTTTCTTTTTTTTTGCCTTCTTCTTTTTTTCAAAGGAGTAATAGGTGTTTTGTTAGTCGCCTGCAAGACAGCGGAGCGGGCAATTTGAGCGAAAGAAAATACAATGAAGTGTCTCAGGAAGTCGTAATTGACAACAACAAAGCAAATTTGGAGCTGCTGATACAAGCGTTTTTTACACAAAAGTCATTTTTTCAGCTTATTCTGTCAGTTCAACTTATTGACATTCACACCAGGAGCGTATTAAATGTGACAATCCTATTGTCTGGCTTTCAGAGTCGACCTGAAACAATAGATATTTTTTGCTGGGGTAATAAGTTCTCATGTGTTTTAAGCAATAAGTGGGTGGGTGTGGGTGGATTGGAGTGTGTGGATGGAAACACGTGTGTTTGCTTGTGCTGGTGTGCGTGTGTGTTTACATGTTAGCATGTGGGCTGTGGACCTCTGTGCATGAAATACATTGAACGCTGTGTGGGAGTAAATGTGTGTTATGTGCAGAGGGTTTCATGTGTAGGTGTGTGTGAGCGAGTGCAGGTGTGTGTGTGTGTGCACGCACGGGAGTGTGTGTGTGTGAGTTATTCCCAGGCCCTGTGCAGGAGCTGTAGCCCCTCTCCGCTGGGTTGATGTTTAGTATTTTAGACATGCTACATTAACAACATCTGGTTAAGATCTAAATGCTTGTTAAACGCGCTGAAATTCGGGGGGAAAGGTACAGGGAGACCGAGGGGAGAGTGGGGGGGGGATAAAGAGGGAGAGTAGGGTAAATAAAGATTTGAGGGTGAGAGAACGGGAGGGAGGGAGATCAGTAAGTCTGTAAGGTTATTACCCTGGCAGTATTACCACTGGCCCTTGACTGTGTGTGTGTGCGTGTGCGCATGGCTGTGACTGTGTGGGATGGTGTAATGTTTCAAAGCTTTCCCCTTTAAAACCTAGAGGCCAAACTCGAGCCACGCGCGGCGCAGGAATGTGACATCACAGGGCCCCTATTGCTCACGCGCACACACACACACACACACACACACACACACACACACACA
>JAOXYL010000055.1:7913452-7930552 GCA_028564955.1 Terapon puta
TGTGTGTGTGTGTGTGTGTGTGTGTGTGTGTGTGTGTGTGTGTGTGTGTGTATGCATGTCAGCAAAAAGTGTTTTTGCAAATTTGCAGAAAGTAAATAGTGATACTTTGCAGCTTCAATAAATAAAGGAGGTTTATTGTAATTGCATGTTTTAATAACTAGTTGTACTTTCACTTTACTAGATATATATGATGTCTTGTTTCTTTGTGTTGTTAAACACCTAGAAAAGGGATTTTTCCATTTTAAATTCTCAATTTGAGAATGAACATGCAAAATGAAAAATGGATATAATTTTGCTAATATTGTCAAATGCTGTCCTGGTCTCCTTTCTGAGGCTTACTGGAAGACTTCCTTAAAAATTCCCATGTATTTATTGTACTCCTTTGAGACTCTGTCATAACCTTGATTTTTATTGTCCACTGGGAGAAACTAGATAGAATCTCCATATCATTATTTGAAATTGATATCATAATGAAGAAAATTCTTTGGTTTTTATAGGTTGTTGGACCTGACACTGCAACACCAAATAATATAATGAATCCCCAAACTGGACAAGACAAAGGTCTGTCTTCAATGGATTCCTCTACCTCTCTTACTGATGGGTCAGGAAAATCTCAAGGTAAGCTGAATGTTATACTTTATTTATTATTTTTGTTGTTAATTTGTTGTCCACGTCATAAAATCACATGTTTTATATGTATATATATGTGTATATATATATATGTATGGATTGTACTTCAAATTGTATTTTCGTATTTTAGGAAACTCAAAGGATGAGCTGAGCAGTCAAGACAAGAATGAATTGGAACTGCAGAATGAGGAACTCAAGCCCCCAAAGGAAGCCTCAGAGGCCCCTGGCTGGAAGAGAGCCAGTGGTTTAGGACATGATAGCAAGTCCCCTGATACCTTACAGGATCATCTTAGTGAGCTCCAAAGGCTCCAGCAGCAACAGCAGCAGCTCTCGGTATCTGATCGTCATGTCTACAAATACCGTTGCAACCATTGCAGCCTGGCCTTCAAGACAATGCAGAAGCTTCAGATACATTCCCAGTACCATGCCATCAGAGCAGCCACTATGTGCAGCCTTTGCCAGCGCAGTTTCAGGACATTCCTGGCCCTCAGGAAGCATTTGGAAAATGGACACCCTGAACTTAGTGAAGCTGAGGTGCAGCAACTCATAGGGAATCTGCCGCTGAATGGAGATATCACTGAGAGTGAGGCTAGGGCCTTAGAGGAAGCTCAGGCTTTTGAACATGACTTGGACAAAGATGACGAAATGGACCAAGAAGAGAAACCCAGTCCTACAGGAAGTGACAGTAGCTCTCTACTAGATGACATGGGAGCAGAACCAAAACGGACCCTACCATTTAGAAAAGGGCCCAATTTTACAATGGAGAAATTTTTGGACCCTTCTCGGCCTTACAAGTGCACAGTATGTAAGGAGTCCTTCACCCAAAAGAACATCTTACTAGTCCACTATAATTCAGTTTCCCACCTACATAAATTGAAGAAGGTTCTTCAAGAAGCATCAAGTCCAGTTCCACAAGAAACAAGCAACAGCATTGACAACAAACCATTCAAATGCAATATCTGCAATGTTGCCTACAGCCAAAGCTCAACACTTGAAATTCACATGAGGTCAGTACTCCACCAGACCAAAGCCAGAACAGCCAAAACTGAAATGAGCAGCAGTAGCAGTATCACTGTCACTAGTGGTCCAGTGCCTGCAAAAAGCCCAGCCCCAAGCACACAAGGGAACAACAGCAATTCTGACTCTGCCAGAAGTGGAACACCCTCTGCTAACAAAGAAAACACTGTGGAACCCAAAGAAGCTAACAACAGCAGCAACACAAAACAAGCAACTACTGACCATGTTTCAGCACAGACAAGTGGCCACCAGTCAGCACAGTCTTCAGCCCAGCTGCAAATGCAGCTTCAACATGAACTACAGCAACAGGCTGCCTTCTTCCAGCCTCAGTTTCTTAATCCAGCTTTTTTCCCCCATTTCCCAATGACACCAGAAGCACTGCTGCAGTTTCAGCAGCCACAGTTTCTCTTCCCCTTCTATATCCCAGGAGCTGAGTTCAACCTGAGCCCAGAACTGGCACTGCACTCAGCAGCAGCCTTTGGAATGCCTGGCCTTACTGGATCATTCCTAGAGGACCTGAAGCAGCAGATGCAACAGCAGCACCAGTTGCAGCAGGCTCAGGCCCAGCAACAGGCTCAGCAGCAACAGCAGCAAGCTTCTCAGACACAGTCACAAATTCAGCAACAGAAAAACCAGCAACTGCAGAATAACAAGCCCAAAGTGGAGTCTAGCACTGTGTCCATTTCAGAAATTCAGATGTCAAGAGATGCAGAGGATCACCTAGAAAAACAAGAGAACAGATCAAAGATGGAAAATGCAGGGGATGCTTTAAGTGATGGAGGAAAAGACAACAAAGACCCTAAAAAGTCAAAGTTCCCAGAGCCATTGATTCCTCCTCCACGCATTGTGTCAGGAGCAAGGGGAAATGCAGCCAAAGCACTTCTAGAGAACTTTGGATTTGAACTAGTCATCCAATACAATGAAAACAGACAAAAGAACCAGAAGAAAAACAAAGATGGAATTGAGCAAGCAGAAATGAACACTGATAAGCTTGAGTGTGGGATGTGCGGAAAACTCTTTTCCAATATGCTTATTCTCAAAAGCCACCAGGAGCATGTGCATGGTCAATTTTTCCCTTATGTGGAGCTGGAAAAGTTTGCCCAGCAGTACAGAGAGGCCTATGACAAACTCTATCCGATAAACCCTGCCTCACCTGAGACTCCACCACCACCGCCACCACCACCTCCTCCTCCGCCACCTCCTGCTCCAGCTCCAGTGACAGCCTCTCAGCCTCCTTCTACATCAATGACCAAACCCCAAACATCAGTACCTTCACCAGTTCCTGTTCCCCATCAGACCCCACACCAACCATCTCACCAGGTACAGCCAACCCAACCACCACCCCCACCACCACCACCAACTGCCCCTCCTGCGCCTCCCCAAGTACCACTTCCTGTGCCCTTGGATTTGCCCCTTTTTCCACCTCTAATGATGCAGTCTGTCCAGCATCCAGGCCTGCCCCCTCAGCTGGCGCTCCAGCTGCCTACTATGGACTCTCTTTCTACAGACCTTACACAGCTCTGCCAGCAACAACTGGGGCTTGATCCAAATTTCCTCCGCCAGTCCCAGTTTAAACGACCACGCACCCGTATCACAGATGATCAGCTTAAGATCCTACGTGCCAACTTTGACATCAACAATTCCCCCAATGAAGAGCAAATTCAGGAGATGTCAGAGAAGTCTGGTTTGCCCCAAAAAGTCATAAAGCACTGGTTCCGTAACACTCTCTTCAAAGAGAGACAGCGAAGTAAAGACTCACCCTACAATTTTAATATTCCCCCCATTACTACATTGGATGATATTCGAATGGAGCCCCAGCTTAGTGCTCATGAATACTACAGAAGTGACTCAGCCATCAACAAGCGGTCCTCCAGGACCAGATTCACTGATTACCAGTTGAGGGTACTTCAAGATTTCTTTGACACTAATGCCTATCCAAAAGATGATGAGATTGAGCAGCTCTCCACTGTTCTCAACCTACCAACCCGGGTCATTGTGGTATGGTTTCAGAATGCCCGCCAAAAAGCTCGCAAGAGCTATGAAAACCAGGCAGATAGTAAAGACAATGAGAAAAAGGAGCTGACCAATGAGCGATACATCAGAACAAACAACATGCAGTACCAGTGCAAAAAGTGCAACATTGTGTTCCCACGCATTTTTGACCTTATAACTCACCAGAAAAAGCAGTGTTATAAGGATGAAGATGAGGAAGGTAATGAGGACAACTGCTGTGAGGAATACACAGAATATCCTGAACAAGGTGCAGCTAAGACTACCCAAGTACCTTTGGAGGCACCTAGACAGTCCCAAGGAACTGCCACCAGTTCTGGATCAAGCTCCCCTGCCATGGCCTCTCCTCGTGCCAGCATGGGGAAAACTTCCCCCAAGCCAGACACTGCCCCTGAGACTGATCCTAAACAAACTGAGAGTGCCCCCTCGCCAGTGATCAAGTCACTACCAGAACCCAGACCTTCTAAGGCTTGTACACCTCAGCCACCTCCCCAGAAAGCTCCCCAGCCACAAATGTCAAGACCACATTCCCAGCCCCAGGCAGCTGCTGTGCCCTCAAGTCCACTCTCCCTGGCTCTTTCCTCGCTCACAAACAGCCTCCCCCATCAGATGCTTCAGTACCAATGTGACCAGTGTAAGATTGCATTCCCTACTGTGGAGCTATGGCAAGAGCACCAGCATATGCATTTTCTGGCTGCCCAAAACCAATTCCTTCACTCTCAGTTCCTTGAAAGACCTATTGATATGCCCTACATGATATTTGACCCCAACAACCCCCTAATGGCTAGCCAGCTGTTGTCTGGAGGTCTCTCCCAAATTCCCTCTCAGGGTAGCTCTGGTTTGGCCTCTGCTACAGGCTCTGGAGCAATGAAGAGAAAACTGGATGACAAGGATGAAACTGCTAATGATAAAGATGGTGGAAATAGTAGTGAAGAGCAACACAGAGATAAACGTTTGAGAACCACCATTACACCAGAACAACTAGAGATTCTCTATGACAAATACCTACTTGACTCTAACCCAACAAGGAAGATGTTGGACCACATTGCACGAGAAGTTGGCTTGAAAAAGAGAGTTGTGCAAGTTTGGTTCCAAAACACTCGTGCAAGAGAGAGAAAGGGACAGTTTAGGGCTATAGGGCCCTCACAGTCCCACAAGAAATGTCCCTTTTGCAGAGCACTGTTCAAAGCAAAATCTGCCCTAGATAGCCACATACGATCTAGACACTGGCATGAGGCTAAGCAGGCAGGTTTTAGCTTGCCACCAAGCCCAATGATGAATCAAGACAATGAAAGAGGTGAAAGCCCAAATAAGTATAATTTCTTTGACTACCCACAGCTGCCTACAAAGACTGAGCCAAATGAGTATGAGCTGCCTGCTGCATCCTCAACTCCAGTCAAACCATCTGAGTCGCAAGTAAAAAACTTCTTAAGCCCTTCATCCTTAAAAGCTGAAAACTGTGATGAAACTGAAGGGCCTAATATTAATTCAGCAGAAGCCTCATCTTATGATATCAACAAGATGGACTTTGATGAAACATCATCAATTAATACAGCCATTAGCGATGCTACAACTGGAGATGAAGGTAATAACAATGAAGTTGAGAGCTTCACAGCCAATGGAGGAGATAAGATGAGTGACAACAAGAGTGGCCTGGCATCAAATTCTGATGGTGGCAATGAAAGGTTCCAGTTCAGCATGGTGAGCCCTGCCCTTAGCTTCTCTGGAAGAGACTGTGACTCTTACTTTAGCTCCAGAGATGATGAAATTGATGAAAACAATGACAGGAGTGAATCATCAAGCCTAGCGGATCCCAGCTCCCCAAGTCCCTTTGGGGCAGGTAACCCCTTCAAGTCGGGAAAAAACAACAATTCTGGGGATAGGCCAGGCCACAAACGATTCAGGACACAGATGAGTAACCTGCAACTTAAAGTCCTCAAAGCTTGTTTTAGTGACTACCGCACTCCTACAATGCAAGAGTGTGAGATGCTGGGCAATGAGATTGGACTTCCCAAGCGTGTTGTCCAGGTGTGGTTCCAGAATGCCCGTGCTAAAGAGAAGAAATTCAAGATTAACATTGGAAAGCCATTCATGATAAGTCAAGGCTCACCAGAGGGGCCCAGGCCTGAGTGTACATTGTGTGGTGTAAAGTACACTGCCCGGATGTCCGTCCGTGACCACATCTTCTCCAAACAGCACATCACCAAAGTGCAAGAAACCCTGGGAAACCAGGTAGATAGAGAAAAGGACTACCTAGCACCAACCACTGTCCGTCAGCTGATGGCCCAACAAGAGCTGGACCGCATGAAGAAAGCTGGTGAGGGACTCAGCCTGCCTGGCCAGCAGCAACAGACTGCAGTGGACAACAATAATGCACTTCATGGCCTCAGCCTACCCTCAGGCTACCCAGGATTATCTGGCCTCCCACCAGTGCTACTTCCTGGGGTCAATGGGCCATCATCACTTCCTGTTTTCCCACCCAACACACCTGGTGAGTTAGTATGACGAACATTTACAAGAACAAGTAAAATAGACTAGAAGCTTTATGAACTGAGCTTTATCATGCACTATTTTATTCCACTATACTACTGTTTATTCTGTATCACAGTGGTGTTTGTCAAAAAGTCTTATTTTTTAGAACTATTTTAAAATTGAAAATGGTGGAAATTAGTGCATGGAAAAATGTCATCATCAGAGTTGAACTGCTAATTGATAATTCTGAGATTTTTTTCTTTTTTACAACAAATGTGTATTTATCATGGCTTTTGTTTGTGTTGTTTGTTTTTCCCCTTATTGTAGGTTTGGTATATTTATATTATAATATATTGGCAGATTGAAATTATCATAAAGCGCATGTGACAGTTTTGATCCATAACAAAAAGAGATAAGCCAGTGACAAATTAAGCATCTTTATCTTGTCATACAAACTAATTTCCATAGTTATTTGGGGTTGAATATTTAAATATTGAATATTTCCATATTTATATACCACTGTATTTCAGCTTTAGCGTCTCCCGGTGCTGGCATGCTTGGGTTCCCTACACCAGCCACCCCCTCTCCTGCCATGTCTCTCAGCACTACCCCAACCAAGACTCTTCTGCAGACTCCTCCTCCTCCTCCTCCTCCTCCACCTCCTCCTCCTCCTCCTCCTGTTCCCTCCACACCTTTGGCAGCAGTAAATCATACAGAGCAGCAAGGTAAAGACTCAGAGAGAGACAGCAAGAAACCAGGAGACAAGCCACCTCAGATGAAGGTGAAGGACAGAGAGAACGAGAGTGGCTCACGCCCTGAGACCCCCAGCATGGCGAAGAAAAGGGAGAAACCATGTCCAGCTCCAGGAAAATCAGGAAGTGAGAATTCCCTGGATGCCACACAGCTTCAGGCACTTCAGAATGCTCTTGCTGCAGGTGATCCTAGCTCTTTCTTGGGAGGCCAGTTCCTGCCCTACTTTCTACCTGGATTTCCCAACTGCTTTTCTCCCCAGCTTCCGAGAGGGGTCCAAACAGGGGGCTACTTCCCACCACTGTGTGGAATGGAGAACCTGTTTCCATACGGCCCAGCAGCAGTCCCACAAGCTGCCATGGCCGCTGGTCTCTCCCCAACCGCTCTCCTGCAGCAGTACCAGCAGTACCAGCAGTCCCTCCAAGATTCACTGCAGAAGCAACAACAGCAGCAGAAACAACTTGACCAACAGCAGAAACAACAACAGCAGCAGCAACAGAAACCAACCCCTGTGAAGACACCCCAGAGCATACAGAGCACCACCACCAAATCCTTCAAACCAAAAGAAGCTATAGATGCTAAGGATGACACCAACAAAGGCTCTTCAACAGAAAGCACAAAAGAAGAACCGAAAACAGATACCAAAAGTACCATGGATTTTCCAGACGCTTTTATTGTACCGTCCGTCAAGCATGAGTTTATATGCAGGAAGTGCCAGATGATTTTTGCTGACGAAGATTCTGTGGTGCGTCATCAGAAGTCCTTCTGTTACTTCGGACATCCTTTTACTGACCCGCAAGAGACAGTGCTTCGAAAGGCAGTGAGCAACTACACTTGTGTTGCCTGCAATGTGGTTGTTAACGGGAATGAAGCACTTGGCCAACACCTTCAGTCGAGCTTGCACAAAGAGAAAACAATCAAACAAGCAATGAGAAATGCCAAAGAGCATACTAGATTATTACCTCACTCTGTCTGCTCCCCTACTCCTAACACCACATCTACCTCGCAGTCTGCAGCTTCTTCTAATAACACCTTTCCTCATCTCTCTCACTTGTCCATGAAGTCCTGGCCAAATGTCCTGTTCCAGGCCACCACAGCCCGGAAAGCTGCTTCCTCCTCCCCGTCTGCCTCTCCTCCTCCCCCCCTCTCCTCACCTTCAACGGTTACCTCAACTTCCTGCAGCACCTCAGGGGTTCCAACCTCACTACCCACCGAGAGTTGTTCAGATGAGTCTGACAATGAGCTAAGCCAGAAGCTGGAAGACTTAGATAACGCGTTGGAAGTCAAGGCTAAGTCAGCCTCTGGCCTAGACGCGAGCTTCAGTAGTATCAGAATGGATATGTTCAGTGTGTAGGAGTGACTAAAGGATCCCTTGCTTAAAGAAAAAAATAAGACTTTTTAAACTGCAGTTCCAAAGTTTCTCTTAACCCAAAAAATTACAGTACCAAATGATTGACTCAGGATTGTTTTTCCCATATTGATATGCTGGCAAGATATTGATTGATTTTTGTTATGGACAGAACTGTTGCAGATGCTTGACTGAGCTTATATTGTATACAAAAACATGGAGTAGGAAAAAATCCCACAGGCTCCCTTGGGGGGGCTTGTTTCAAGCCAAAAACTCTCACGATAGCAAATTGCACCTCAGCTGGATTGTTTTCCAAATGCTAGCATGTACTGTATGGGATGACGATCCAGAACCCTCAAAGAGAATCTCTCTTAGTTTAGATAGGTGTAATTCAGTAGCTTTAAATTCTCAGGTCAGAACATAACATTTCTCATTTGTTAAAGCAGCAACAAGCCTGGGTACACTTGGCTTATAACCAAAACATGTCAAGCTTTATCGGACGCATTTCCTTGATGTGTATAGAGTACCAAGAGACAATATTACTGTTACAGTGGACGATGTGCATATCCTTTTAGTTTTGCCCTACAAAGACAGTATGGTTTTGCCACTGAGGGAATTTAGAATGGTGAAGTAAATGTGTATGATGCCCCTGTGTTTGCCAGTTTGTATTACAACAAGCTGTATCTATTTCCCACCCCCTTTTTTTCTTGTAGTATATACTAATCTGTGCCAACTCTTACCCTCTCACTTTTACCTCTGCTCACACCCTTTTCTGAAGAGGTAATAACTCTAGTTTTGATAGACTCTCTCGGATTATGTGAATATAACATTTTTCATTTGTGAATTGCTGTACTGTTACGGTACCTGCTTGTGTCTGGACTATAGTGCACTTATTTTGTTTTTATTTGTCTTTTTATTATTTGAGTAGGCCATTTGTTAATTTAATAGAATTTTTTTGTTTGTATGTATGTATGTTTGTGTTTTAATTATTATTTGTGTCTATTGCAGCAGCATATTGGTCCATATTTGTTACAGGATTGATGCCTAACAATCTAGAGACCTATTTAACAATTGGTGCATCCATGAAAGCAGTACTGTATACTTGAAACTGTTAAGGTACAAGTTGGTCACAATGTTAAAAAAGGTATGATCATTTGCTATACGTTTGCAAATATGCTGCTTTAAAAGGGGGACAACAGCATTTTTGTTGTATATTAAAAACATTTTCATGTACTTGTAGGACTTAAAACAGTGTTATACCTATACGCAGCCATTTAGTGCATAGGTTGACGTCCTCCCATCAATTCTCTGGGCACTTCTGATGATCTACAGTTAAAGGCAACATTTTAATTTTTCCACATTTAGTGATTTCAACATTGCAAAGTATTACCTTACAAAGTTTTGCTGCTACTGTGTAATGTTATTTTGCTTGCCATAAATTCTCTCAACTTTCTACCAGACATAATACTGATCCATTAATTGCTTTGCTTTGCTATTTTTTATTTTATATTATTTTGTTATTTTGCTGTGGAACTAAGAATGTGAAAGCTGTCAAAGGGTGTTCAATTTTTTACGAATCACTTTCTAGTTTGGTAAATGAAACCAATGTGATTCATTCCAAAGTAACAGAAGGCTATTTGTATGAAAGAAAAAGGCTTGTGAACAAAGAAAGCTAAGCTGTTGTACATATTCGTAGTTGGCTGTGCATGGTACAAATTTATTAATATGAAGAAATGCAAAAATGTATTGCTTTTGGTATTTCCTATTCTGAGATGAGCAAGTAGCATGTAATGCAACTGTTTGACAGGTTAAATCAAATCATGCTTAGTTATTGTTTCAAACAATGAAATCAAGTAACATTTCCTCTTATGTTTTATTATTGTAAAGGTGTTTTTTTTTCAAAATTTTAAAGCAAAATGTCCGTTTTTAATTTTCTGCGTGAGCTTTTTAAATGTCATTATTTGGATTTTTAGTATTTTAACATTTACTTTAATCCTGAAGACACTTTTCGATTGTGTTTCATAAGAGACATCCTGGCCTCCCAAGGTGCAATTCTGCCATTGTACAAACATGAGCGACTGTCCTGATTCCAAAGGCTTTCACAACTCTGGCTTTTTGCCTTTCCCCACCCTGTGGCTCAGCATCATAAGACTGAACTGTCAGCTAGCATCATGTGCTAAGATGTTAGCATCAGACAGGACGCTTTCCACACCAAGGACTGGTAAAAGCTAACAAACCAACAAAAAGGATGGTCCAACAATATAACTGTACATAGATATTGCAACTGCACAGCAGCCAAAAAGAAAAAAAAAAGGACTTTTTAAAAAAAATGGATGGATTGTGTCATGTTTATGGGGACAGCCTTCAAAAGGTTGAAATTGGAATTGTTCTTCTGGATGTCAAAGGGATTTTCATGGCGCAATCATATCCTACACAATATGTACTCTTCAACATCTGGGTTACATAGGAAATGCACCCTGAGGTTTTAATAAGAAGAAGCCCCTATGGCTAAAACTTTAAATAAACTAAACCAAAAATGTTATTGATGTTTTATATATAGAGAGTAGTCGCATTAGTTTTTGTTACTGTACTGTTTGAGGTCTCAACTGTACCGTATCACGGTAATAACATGGTTTTGAAACCTTTTTTTTATTTTGTCACAGACCTGTTGTCATAGTTGAAATGACGTTTATTGTAGATGGTATTTGAACAACTTCTGGAAATAGTTCATCAAGTATGTTTGTTGCTCATTGTTGTGATACATTAAAAACTGTATCTGCAAACCAGTTTGGTCTCATCAAATATTTATTTCATGTTCTAATCACCTAATTACCTTTTTATGAAGTTTCATAAGATTGTCTTCTACACATCTGACCCAGCTTTTTGCTTTAGCTCAAAGTCATTCGCATTTTGCTATCAAGCATTTTAATGCAGCGCTTAAAATGTCCATAAATGTTATCCCTGTCTCAACAAATTATGATTTGATTTATATATTCTGTATATTGTCATATTATACTACACCGTTTTATTTAAGTGGTTTGATTGGTTATTTAAATATTTTGAGTAATTTAGAAAAAACATTAAAACCAGTGAACTGTAATTGAAAATCTAATAGTGATATTCAAATTGAAAATGCAGTTTTCTATTAGTGTAGATTGAAGCAGTTCATTCAACATACATTTTGCCTTTTTTTCCCACCACATTATGCATTAATTATGTCACACTCAGCTGTCTCACTTTTTCTAAAACTTTCAGATTTACCCATTTCATTCTTGCATCAACATTCCTCTGATAATTGTCATTCCAGTCACTGACGGACTAAAATTCAAAATCATATAATGGGTATTCCCTGTCATTATGCTATTTGTGGTAATCTGACTCTAAGCAGATGCGGAGGATTATGTTTGGAAGTGTCTGCTAATCTGGATCTGATCAGGTGCAGCTCTAGACCCCTCCCTTTAAAAGGGAAAAGTCCTCAGTGATAAATCACATCCATGGATAAACAGACGCATAGCCACAACAGACAGCAAAGAACATTACCACTAAAATTGGTCAGGTTGATCCTTTCATTGCAGGTATGAAAGCTTGTGCTGATGGATTGAACAGAGCAAATTGGCAATTAAAGCAGAGCACCAAAAGGCAAAAATACATAAACTCTTTTACCATTCTGTGGAAAGATGGATAGATGATGAATTGTGTTTGTGCAATTGTGCTGCTGACTATATACTCCTTTAAAAATTCTATTAAGAAACAAAATGCACACCAGTGTGAGACAGGAGGTTGACTTCTTGCGATCTGGGGTCAACAGATGCTGTCCCATTAAAAACTGCACCTCAGGAACACCTCAACACAATACATCACACCCTGGCAGCAAGACGTGTCCGCCACCAATGTCAGGGTCACGGAGAAAGCCGACATTCACAAGTCGTTAAATCCACCTAATGAAATTTCACAAGGGCAGCAAAAATGAAGGGGAAGATGAGGATCTTTTCACTCCAGCAGAATCGGTTGTGGCCTTTATTGTTTCGCTTAACACACTTCAGTGTGCAGTGAAACAGCCGCGACATGTAAAAGCCTCAAAAACAGCTTTTTTCTCCCCCTTTTCTGACTTCACCCCTCGCCCTTGACGAATGTGCTTGGCTCACAGGGTGCAACTGTTCTGCTGAATGGCCCTTTCCTGTTGCTCACCCTTAAAGCGCAGGCGGTTGCCGAGGTAGGGCTCCCCCCTGCCATATTATGGGATTGAATTGCGTTTGACCTTTGTGGAGAACAATGGCTGAAGGCCTTTCATTTTTCTGGCCTTCTCAGTGCCTAGAAGAAGGACCTCTTTACTCTGTGTTCTCACTGTGGTCTGCCAGTAATTCACAAGCAGGATGACAGAGTGATCTATGCACAGTAAATGCATGCATGTGTGTTTGTGTACACATGGGTAAACCAACACAAATGTATTGTTTTCCTGTTTTGACTCACATATACTGAAATAACTGTTTATAGGTCAAATAAAAATAAAACCTTAAAAGACCAGCCGTTTTGATGTGACAGTATTTTGGGGCCCACCCAATTTTGCTACCTAACTGCACTGTCCTAGAATAAAAAGGCCTTCTAAAGAGAAGAGTAGTTCATAGTAGTTTAGATACAGCTTTGCTAAAGAGGCCGCAGCAGCAAGCGGTCTTGCCCTGAATACACGATAAAAGGTTTACTGTAAATTCTAAATGGCGTTTTCTGCAACCCATACATCACTCATGACCATTAGGTTCCACCCTCACTGCACAGTGCACCCTTCTAGCCACAGCTTTCCAGATGATACAGTACAGAGGCTGCAGTTCAGGCAGATCTGCCTTTGAATAGCCTGCAGCCAATGGATTTTCTCTGGATAATACAATGTTTGGGACAGAGAGGCAGGGATTAGTCCAGACGGATACATCCACCACCCCCCACATGCCCAATCTAATTAGACTGGAATCAGTTTAAGATGAAAGCAAGCCCCAGCATCACCGCACTAAATACTGGAATTAGTATTCCCCGCATGGGAATTTAATGATGGAGACTGAAAATCCAATCACATTCACTCCCAGTTTAGCCCCTCATGCATTGGGCCTGGACAATGACGAAACGAAAGAACAACAACAATGATTTGTCTGTCAATAGATATTGACCAACATCACATCTGAGGCCACTTGCGTATTGGCATTACTATGTTGTCATCATTTAACGAAGATAAACAGCTTATAATCAGATATTTAGACAGTCTGTTTCTGATGTAAACCTTCGTCACACTCTGACTCTTCAAGGGACCATAACGGAAGTGAATCAAAACAGGAATGGAAATGAAAGGAAGACAAAGCTTGTTTTAGGACTACTTGCTTGTGTGTTGCTGCTATTTACAATATGTTAATGTTTGAATTCATCCATTGCATTCAAATCAATAGTGCCAGTGCAAATACACACCTTCCATGTCATTATGTTGTTTTAACCTGTTTGATGGTAAAGGAGTGACTTTGTTTGTCTTTGCTCATTTGTCCTTCTTGCTTGGAAGGCTGCATTTGCACATAAAATCCTTCGACAGGGATTGGTGAAGTTAGTTATTAATCAGCTCCTTACATCAAAGCCCTGATTGCTGCACAGGAATTGAAACTGTCAAATTATTGCTATCAGGCAGACAGCATCAGATCCTTTTTAGTTTCTATTATCTTGCAGACTTTGAGCCCATATTCGCTGATAAAACAGAACAAATTTTGCAGCATGCATTCATATGAAACATTCTCACAGTCTCTTGGCTTTATCTTGCCCTTATTATTATTATTTTCCAGCTAAGTATATGCAGTCAAGGGAACTCTATTTTAAAACCACTAAAATGCAAGCCATATTTCAGCGTCAGGTTGGTGATTAACGGCACAGACCGGAAATAACTCCGGCACCTGGGTTCCATCCACCGCACAATATTTCCTACACCTGCGATTCATCCACCAAAGCATTACACCTGAGAAATCAGGAAACCATTCTCCCTTGTGCACAAATACTCAACATGAAATCTTATTATTTATTGTTGGCTGTATTTGGGGGTATGAACCAAAACAGAACCTGTTGTTTTTTTCTGCAAACAGGTGTAAAGCAACTTTTCAACTTGTCCAACAACTGATTCTGCAAAACTTTGCTACTTTTCACCCCCAGGAGGAAATTCAGTGTGCTTTTTTTAGTAAATGAGGAGATAAATATTGTTTGTGCAGTTGGCAGTGCATCAGTGGGGAAGAGGACACAGCAATAGGCAACAAAAGGCGCAGTCCTTGTAGTGATGCATCCTTTAAGATGGGAAATAAGCATTAACAGCATTTTCTCCGGTTTTACCCAGGTGTCAACAAAAGCCACACACAAACTAACATGTGAAAAATACAATCTAATTCTTTTTCTATAGGTATTTTTTTCCCTTACTGCTTTTAGTGTTTACTGCTGCAATACCTCATTTCTGAGGAACAAAAGGAGAGAAGGAAGGTGAGGAAAATGGAGGGGGCAGGAGTACACCTGCCTTATTATTGCCTTGTGGATGAAGGATACAATCACTGCTGGCATTTCTACAAGACACACAGCCAACTAACACGTATTTTAAAGTGAAAGAGAAGGAGGAGGAGGTGTGAGGGAGAAAAGGAGGCAGGCCCAGGAGGAAAAGAAAAAGACACGCAGACAGACAGGCCAACAGGCTGACAGAGACTGAGTGTCAGGGACAGAGAGAGAGAGAGAGAAAGAAAGAAAAGTAGGTGATATAGACAGCAAAATGAGGAAGTGATAGAAGTGAAGTGAGAGTGAGAGCAGGAGAGAAAGAAAAGGAGGGGCGACCTGAGAGAAATCAAACATGGGCTCTGTGCAACAGAGGTACGTCGGCAAACGAGCATGTTATGGCAGCCCGCTGGGACTTCCCCAGCAGATCGTTTGTGCTGTTTCCCAATCTGTTCTGAGGAGCGGCACAGCCCCACATGGGGACGTGTGAAGGCGTCAAGATGGGATTGCTTAAGACAGATGAAACAAGGTGTTTTTTGATGCCATCTCGAGCGGACAAAAGCCTGATTTCCTGTTTTGCCTGTGACACAAAGAGCGCTGTGTAGTTTGCTGAACAGTTCAAGGCTTTTTGTTGTCAGGGCTGTAAATAACTAAACACATGAGAGGTGAAGTTACAGAGGTTCTGGATCCACATGCCAAAAACTGAAAAATATGTGGCACATTTTCTGTTTTCTTTTTTTCCCCCCCTCCGTTTATAATGCCTTAACACCTGTAACAAACAATCAGCATTACAGTTCTCTCATCAGTTCCATATTTTCTTCCAATGTGAAAACAACCTGTAAAGTGAGTACCCTGGCACACGCCCATTTAAGTCTGGACGGCCACAGTTTTCTTTACATTCACTGGACCCCTGAAACAATACCATAGTAACAGAGATCAAAGTGTCAGGCTTCGTAATATTGCTTTACATTTTAAAGGGCGCCGAGCAGCCAGGCTAAGGTTTTTACAAGGCGCGCCGAGTCGTTGGGGAAATAAGGGAGCAATGGAGGAGGGAATGAAGGAATTTTAGGGGGTGATGGGATATGTCTCACTCTTTGTTCGTGTACACACACACATACACTCCCAAACTGAAATCATACCATGTGCGGCGGAAGAGCAGGCGGTGAGGAAATAGAAGCTAAATATAAAGTGACACGCCGCATTCCCCAGGTCATTCACAGGCCCTGCACCAAATCACAATGCTCCACAGCTCGTCGTTCATCACACACGCACACACACACACACACACACAGGCCTGAGTCTCACAAAGAAAATTATAAAGAAGCCAAATAAGCATGCCTTGTAATTTATAGAATCACTGATGAAGGGATGAGGAGAAGCATTGACATCAAATTGGCTCAGATGCTGGGCATTCTTACGGCCCTCTTTGTGTATCAACTCAGCATCCTGGCAGGAACATTTGTAACAAAAAGCTTTTTTAATGTTTAAATGAAAATTTTAATGAGGCCCTGTGTTGCTTTTCCTTTCGAGTCTTTAAGAGCCCTCTAAATCATTAAAACTTGCTCTTTCTTTGATTTCAAGGTCATTTGAAGAAATAAGGCAGCCTTAAGTGGCCCTCGGACCAAAAGTGGCCTATATGCCAAAGACCGCAAATGAATGTAGCCTAATGCTTTTTAATTTGCATTCATCTTTAAAAACACAGAAGAGCCATCCCTAAGTTATAATAGGCTGAGATGGCAGATCGAGGCCCTCTAGTCATTAGTAGCAATGCAGCTCCTCTAAAATGAAGGCCTTTCTCATCTTGTTTTAACTTAAGCCCATTACTATAAAGATACATTAGCCTGCTGTCCGTTGCCTGTTTGTCTGCGTGCAATATTCCCGTCCGGCTATGTCTGCGCGTGCCCCCATACGTTCACATGTACGTATGGATTCGAATCCTTTTGCCTTCCCGTGAGCGTGAACACATGCAACACCGCTATTCAGCAAACACATGCACGAAAACAAAAGACGGCAGAAACGGGGGACCTTAGGAGGAGACGACATGCATTGTTTGTTTAATCACGTGTTATGAGATGACTCCGTAATTATGTTGTCATCTGCCCGCTTCAACACGGCAAAACTGGGCCGCCACAGCATGCCTCGCTCCTCGCCCATAATTCCACACTTCAAGCTTTAATGCTTTAATGGTCAAAAGGGAGAATTTTTTTTCTTTTTCGGGTCTTTCATCGTTATTCCTTTTCTTATTACAAACCCCACTGTGTGGAGACTGAAACTGTGGCTTTTTTTTTTTTTTTTGGAGCAGTCACATAAAGCCTGTTTGACAGGCACTATGTGTCAACTCCTGGTGCACATGAGCACGGGGCAACAGATGAACAGTTTTT
>JAOXYL010000055.1:7987679-7999847 GCA_028564955.1 Terapon puta
GTACACACACACTGCAGGAGTACTCCCAGGATTGGTCATTTGCCAGTTACTTCTTTACCATCAGTGTCTGAGTGCCAGATCTCAGTGGCACTTTTCATTAGAAAACACACTACAGCAGTATAGATTCACCTCCTTTCTCCATCTCTCTGGCAGACATGTACACACAAGCCTACATATGCACTAAAACACAGGCTTCATTATTAACTAGCAGGAAACAAACACTACAAAAAACACCACCGGCAATATTTATAGTATGGTGAAACAGAGACTTATGCTGCTGTTTGGCTCTTAACACAGCAACATGAGCATGTCTAACTGTCAAGATAGGAAATTTCCTTGCAAATTACTAATGGCGTTATTCGATATTTGTACCACATGTGCAGGTAATGATTTAGCCATGCATAGTGTACAGTGGGACACACAGGCAGTAAATGGAAAAAAGATAACAATAACAATAATTCACATCAGCCATCCCTAATATATGGGCTGCTACACCATGTCATGGCTATATGACACTTGGAGAAAAATGAACTGTGGTTATCTGGAAATTAAAAAAAGGGGGACTGATTTAATATTCAGCAGTGGCTGAAGGGGCTGGGGGAAGGGAGAGAAGGCAGACCTACAGATGAGGGAGATGGGGGAGGCGATGAAGATGGAGGAAATTAATCAGTGGTATCATCTCCATGGGAGTTTAGCTTACCACTGACCTCAGCGCTTTATCAGCCTATGAGGGAGCTGCTGCTGTAGCTACTGCCATAACAAACCAAACCCACCAAATCACCATGCGCACACACATGCCACACAAGGATACATGCACACAAGTGCACACAGAGGTCACACAGTGGTTTTACAAGCCCCTCGCCTTCAGACAAGTCCTGTCATCAGAATTCCCACTTCTGTATGTAAAACTCATGACAATATAACTGTGTGCAGAGTGAGAAAATTAAATTATGATAATGTCAAATATAGTGTCAATGTAATGTTTTTCATACCATTTTATTGAGATTTTACTTGGGTGATGATAAAAGAAGAAAGCAAAAAAAGTGAGCTGGTTGAAAATATCACATCTTTTCCTATAGTATGTGAGAGCGAGTGACCATGAACCACTGACATGTGTTCCAGGCTGAGGCCAAAATGGCGTCTTTGAGAGATGAACTCAGCGCCTTGTTTGATCGAAGGTTGGAGGAGAAAAAGGCGAAGATTGACCAACTAACTGAAGAGCTAAATGGATCGAGACAAAAGGTAAGACTGCAAGTGTACACATGCTTCAGATGCCTTTGTTGTTGGTAAAATTTAAAGACATGGTTTTATGCTACTTTTTAAAAAATTCAAGATGAATGTGACCTGTTAGACTGGTAAAATATTTTTTTGCTGCTTACCCAGTGATAATGTGCTTGTGAATGCAGACTGCCAAGTATTGAGACCGGTCTCTTAAGCTGACCTCCGTACTTTTGATGTGGAGGTCAGAGGTTTTTTTTCCATCAAACACAAAAGTATGCATGTGAATGTATGATATTGAAAATGTTTGCAGCGGAATAAAAAATTGTCTTGCATTGTGAAGCTTTGGTTAACATTATTAGTTGACCTCTGGGATCCTGCGAGCTATTTCAACTATGCTATCATAGCGCCTCAATCAGTTTTCCACCCACTTATTTTATACCCTTTCAATTATACAGATTACCAATGCTGCTAGAGCTTATTGAGCTGCACTTTTGATTCAAAGGCACACTGGCCCATTGAGGCACAAGCGCTGACAGAAACACACACGCAAACACACAAGTACACACCACTTGATCTGCATATCATTATGCTTTTGATCGAATGCCAAGGTTTCGCTGAGAAAGACATCAGAGTCAAATGGAGCGAACATGTACACAACACCTGTAGGATTTGTGTGTGTGTGTGTGTGTGTGCGCGTGTGTGCCTGTGAGAGAGGCAGCTGTGAAATCTGCACCTGTTTAATTGAATTAGCCTCGTTAATGTATTCACACCGGCTGCCAAAAAAGCGTGGCTTTAACGAGCTCGTTAGACCAATTAGTTAATTAATTGTCTGTATAGCAGCGGCTTCCCAAAGAGCTGCGTCTTCATTATCTGATGGCTGCCGCCTGTTGGATCATTGAATGAGAGCTGATAATGCATTGCTGTCACACGGCACTCATGACTGTGTGTGTGTGTGTGTGCTTGTGTGTGTCCCTTCAAATGTCACATATTTCTACGCGTGTATGCCGTATGTGTGGTTCTTTTGGGCGCAGACGTGCGTGAACACTCATGCGTATGTGTTTGTCTATCTGTGTGCGGTACGCTGAGAACGCGGTGGCCAATATCCGTGTGCATATTGCAGCGAAAGGTTATGTGGGGGCCGTCACTCCCACAGGTAAAGACAGAGCAGTCCTCCTAGCCACTTTCTAATCTCTCTTTTATTAGAAGTTAATATCTCGCCTGCTCTTTCTCACTCCACACTCCCACCTGCTTAGAAATGGCCCCGCTCCATCTTTTTAATTCAATTATATTAGCCACCCTCTCTCTCTCTCTCTCTCTCTCTCTGTGCCCATAACTCTGCAACTCACATCTCTCTTTCACGCTCAATCTCTCTCCCTCTCTCTTTTTTTTTCCCCCACTCTGTCTCTTCCCATCTCACCCCTCCTTCCTTTGTCCTCAAATGTTCCATTTCTATTCGTAATCCTAGATGGAGGATAGACTTTGGCCAATCAAGGATTTGCGCAAGCTGCTCTCCCTTTCTTCTCTCCTCCGCCTTGGTGGCAAAAAAACATATGATGGCGAGGAGCAGAGAATAAAGGAAAGGAGACAGGAGGAGCAGAAGGAGGTTGAGGCGGGGGGCAGGAGTTAAGGGGAGGACCCCAGGGGTGAAACTTTAATTGCTAAAGTAATGAGACTTCATCAGATTGAGGGTTCTCTCTCAATAGGGACTCTACTAATATGAAAGTCCAAGGCTTAAGCTCTAATTTGAAATAAAATCACAAATCTGATATTCTTTCTTCCGGTCTTCCAGCCAAGGTCCAATACTTCCCCACTGGAGAATTAAGACTTTACACAGACCACATGGGAACCTTTAATCATCTCTGATGGTGGCAGATTTGGAGATGAGAAATATCACCGTAATGTATTAATTATGTAACAATATTATGGAGTTCTGAAAGTCAGCGGCGTAAAGACCTTGGGCTGTAGGAGGGATTTCTGACAGACATTGTGATCTTTAACTAGCAGCCTCATGGATGGATAGAAGTGACCATACTCTGAGTAAGACTGTGGAAAATTTTATGTGCTGTTTGATCATTTCAGCAGAATAACTGGTTCATAAGAAATTAGAACCAGTCAGAAAAAAATAACATCCCCATGTTTCAAATGTTAAGATTCACCAAAAAATTGTGTGAAATCTGTTGACTACAAGATGTTTTTCACCTGACATACCTGCTAAATACACTCTCTTGAAGCACCATTGAGAAGCTGTGAATGGTCTGTTGAAGTGTGCCCAAATGTGAAACATTAATTCCAGTGAATTAACCAGTTGTGTATTTTACCCGACACACTCTGATGTGATGCTCTTGTCCTGTGTGGTATTGATGACGTGTAGACCTTCATGAATTTGTTTACATCTGACCTGTCCTGCATGGTGTTCAGTGTAGCAAATGATTATGACTAAATATATTACTATTATACTATATTTGAATAAACAGCATCTACATAAAGTATTCGTTGCATCTGATAGCATGACTTTTAGTCAGAACTAAGTACAGTAAAATAGTTATAGTCACTGAATGGAATTGCTTTAGCTTGGTTTCACATTGATGGTAATAATATTTAAAATGCATAGAAAATGGGCTCTTTTGCTTCATAATCGTTTTTCATCTGAAATCCCTCTTGCACTATAGATGGCTTAACATAAAGAAGATGAACTTTTGTCCACTTATGTAACATGTTGAACTTGGCTGAAGCACTGAAATTCACACATTATTGTCTCAGTTTCGTGAAACTTATTTTATTTCCCAATAGTCACACATAAAATCGGTCGAATATCCAGATAAAAGGGTAATTTTAATTCAGTGTCGCAATACCTGCTGCCCCATTGCTTATAATTGTTACCATCCATTAGCTGTGGTGCAGATGAGTTAACTGCATAAAAGACCACCTTTAGCTCACTGTTACAATACGCTGGGTGATATATGTACTGGATAGTCTAGAGAGCTCGCTCAAAGAGCCAGAGGTGGGTTGTGTCGGTGCCAAGACATACGTCCTCAACCACAGTTGGCTGTTAAGAGAGCTGCAGAGACCAAAAGTTAAGAAGGATGCAGCACCGTGTGTTTTCACTGTGTGTGTGTGTGTATTTGAGTCCACATTTTGTGTGGTGCACAAAGTCTTCCCGTCTCACAAACCCCAAATCATCCGGCCTCATGTGTAAGGGTGTGCATGCATGTGACTACAAAAGGTTGCATTCGCGTGTACGTAAAATGTGTTTGCCAGTGCGTGTTTGTATTTGCGTTGACTGTCTGCGGAGCCTCCTTACTAATCTAACACAGGGCTCATTTAACACAGTGCTAATGAATAGTGGTTTTGATTTGGCAAGGGGGTTCTGAACCACAGGCCCACACACACACTGATGCATGGGGTGAGGAGTTCACCCACTGTCTGCTTCCTTGGAAATAATCTGTCTCTTTCCCCCCAATAATTAACTAAGCACTGATATGTACCGGCCAGCAACAGTCAGTTTGTTTTAGCTTTCATGTATGTTTAAATTATATTTATTCATTTTCTTTTGAAAGATTGTGATGCTGTAGGTGATGAGTAACAATTGTCTTCACTTGATGATAAGGCTAAGGGTCAGTTTAACATGTTACTATAAGAAATAAAAAAAAATGGTTACTTTGAACAAAATGTGAGACCTCTCACAAATCGTGATAAATGTGTTGTTTTCACATTAACTTATCTTTAGTATATCTGCCAACAACATTGTTGGAACGACCTCCCACAGTGATCAGTACACAAGGTCCTATGATTCAGGAAATTTTCTTTCTTATCTGTACTCACCCGCCTGAATTGAAGTGCAGGGGTGTAATCAGCGAAATTCTTTAAATGTAAAAATATGATGTCATAGATCTGTTAAAACCATGTTTTAACTGGCATATTGTGACGATTACTTAGACTTTGTGCAAGTATCAGGCCTACTGTGCATTCTGAAAAATCGCAGTAAGGTGAAACGGTGCCTCCGACTGTGGTGCTTTCGTTTGTCTGTTTGGTGTGTAAAGAGACACAAGTCAGGTAAAACCTACAGGCTTCAGCAGTGGTATATATGCGTATGTATAGTACAGACTGTTCCGCTGTCCATGTGTGTGCGTTTTAGATGAAAGAGAGAGAGGCGCATGTGAGGCACCTGGACCAGGATGTCGTTGGTTTGCGAGCCACACAGGACTCTCTGAAGAGAACCTTGGCTATGAAGGAGAAACACACACAACAGCTGGTCCGAGACAACACACAGCTCAAAGAGAGCCTGGCGTCGCTGCAGAGCAAAGTGGGTAACACACACACACACATGCACACACACTTCCTCTCTCTCTCTCAAACATGCACGCACACACACAGGAGGGGAGCTCTTCTTAAATAAAGAACAGAATTGGGCAACCTTCTCTAAATCAAATCCAGTCAGGTACATCAGGGAATTCTCCTCATTTTTTACTTCCTTCACAGTTAATCATCCGTCCTTCTTCCCCTCCTCCTCTGCCTTCCCTCCCTCGCCCTCTCTCCATATTTAATAACTCATCGCCACCATCTTAGCTCCACGGAGGGTTGGCTCGTTGTACAATAAAGAACCATGTTCGTATGAATATCACTTAGCCAAGAGAGGGACCAAGAGTGGGGGAGGGGTTAATGTTATTTTGTTTCTTCCTTTTGTCCATTCATTGTTTTTTTTCTTACATCATTCTTTCTTTCTTTCTGTCTTTCTTTGTCTTTCTTTCTTTCTTTCTTTCTTTCTTTCTTTCTTTCTTTCTGTCTTTCTTTCTTTCTTTCTTTCTTTTACTTTCTCATCTCCATTGTCCAGTACAGTTCTCCCTCGCCCCAATGAGAACCAATGGTAATGTATGGGAACATTAAAGAGTCATACGCATGATGAATGGAATGGCCTTTAGGTTTCTCTGGTTGTCCTTTTCTTCTCTTTCTTTTTCTCTCTTTCTTCTCTCTCTTTCTCTCTCTCTCCAGCTATATTTCTTTCCCTCTCCATCTTTTCCTCCCCCTCTCGCCCCTCTAGGTGTATCAGAGTGGCGCATGGCAGTGATGTGTTTTAGGCTTAAATTAACCCATTTACTGTGTCCTTGACCAAACCAAGTCATTCATCTGCTATTCCTGTTTTAGTGGAGTGGGTCCCTGCCAGACAACTAAACGAAGTGTATTCAACATTAAAGCACGTTAGTTAGGAGACTCTGGGAACACTTGAAACGCTCTCTTAGATCCCGACTTTATGCCCTTGCTTTCCTAACACGAACTTAATTTCCCTGTTACCTTATTGACATCATTTGTGTATTCTGGAGGTGGCAGTAGTTTAAATGTGATCATCCGAAAAATTTCATCTTCTAGCTGGTGCTCATTTTGCATAATTTTAGCGTTGCAGGCTTGAGTCTGCTCCATAATTGTTTTAATTTCCTTTTCTTCCACTTACATAAAGAGTGTTTATGATGGACACAGCTGAACAAGAACTCACATACAGTATAGTATAGACAAGATGCACTGGATGATAATAGACGTGACACTACTATAATTGTATGTATTGTGTAGCTCACACCGGTACCCATTTGAAACAGGTTTCTGTCAGCCATTCCACACTGAGATTTTACATAGAATAAGTGCTGTAGCCCAGCTAAATGGAGTGTGGTATTTTCCAAGGACCCCTGTAAATAAAAGCACATTGTTTCTCTTGTCTGATGGAGAACAGATAGAAAAACGTCCACAGCTCTCTGTGAGACCAAGGTTTAAGAAGCACACGTCTACACTTAGTGTCCTGCGACTTTATGATGTGTAGTCAAGCAGTTTTATTGGTCCTGAGTCTAAGCGGTAACTGTAGGGTTCCCCAGTCTGACACAAAGCCTTTATGATGTTCCTTTTCACTGCTATGGAGACAGAGCGGAGGCTAACATGCCCAAATTATACTTTCATCTCCTTCTTCTCCCACTTCTTTCTTGTTGTAACAGCTCGCCCATTCTTCTCCTTGTGTACCTCCTCTCCTCCTCAGCCTTCCCTGCAGCTGCCTGCTTGTGGCCGTCCCTCGCTCAGCCTTTGGAGAAGG
Source organism: Terapon puta (assembly GCA_028564955.1). Classification (NCBI taxonomy): domain Eukaryota; kingdom Metazoa; phylum Chordata; class Actinopteri; order Centrarchiformes; family Terapontidae; genus Terapon; species Terapon puta. The sequence goes on from JAOXYL010000055.1 coordinate 7,994,971, forward strand.
TTCAAACCAGACAAACTGTACTTATTCTCCATCTCTCTCCCCTTACTTTCTATTTCTGCTCACCCCTCAAGTTACAAACCAGCGAGTGCATGTTGGGTGACATCAGCGAGACCCTGGACCAGATCAAAGCCAGCCTGAGCACCGAGAGGCAGCAGAGGCAGCAGATCCAGGACCAGCTGCACCATGCCCACAAAGAGATGGAGCGTCTGCAGCAAGAACTGACACACGTGCATCGTGCCACCAAAAAGAAGGTAATTGGCTTCTTCCTCAAGGTCATCATTCAAATATTGAATGATGGGTCCTTACAAAGTCTTGCTTGTCCAACTTTGTGCCACACTATTAAAACACTTACACTGAGACAAGCGAATTTCACTTTCAGTTGTTGGCCATGCATTGCTGACACTGATACATCATCAGCGAGTTCGCTTGCGCACAAGGTCAAGAAACATTCTCTACACAAAGTGGACTATGTCAGGGAAATAAAATGGTAAAAGTGAAAATACGGTATTTCTACATGATGGAGATGAAATATAATATTCACTTTAATGTAATGCATTGTCTTTCCTCACAATGGGACTGATAAGAAGGGTCGCTCAGGTGAGGGATTCATTTAAATATTCAATTTTCAAATGTAATATTCACTGTGACAGGCATTGTCTATTTCTACAATGGTGCTGATAATAAGGTTTTAGATAATGGGTAATGGGATGTTCTGATATTTAGAGCTTTATTAAAAACACACACTTTTGACAAAGACAGGCATTGCAAAAATGTGGATTATTCTGCTAAATTGGGATTTTTTTTTCTCTGCAAGGAATACGGTAAAACTCAAAAATCACAAATTCATGCTTGTATGCCATGTTGCTTTTTAGACCTTTTAATCCACTGCCCTTTCTGCAGCAGCATATATTAGTGCTTAGTGGTTTGTATTTAACCTTCAATTAACCAGGTTGGAAAGATACTTTTCACTGAGCCATTGGTGAATTTCAAGGGCTTGAATTTGCGAAAAAGGGAAGCAGCACACGCGGTTCAGTCCTTTTCACCGGCAAGCCTCTTCACTAACAATACTCATTTCACAATATTTTTTGGGGTTAGGGTTGAGGTCAGGATTTTGTTGGCTATTACCAAGGCTATTGTTACAACATTCTCGTAGTTTATAGAGTGCACATTTAAACCAAATGCTCTATAGCTCATGTTATATGACAGCTTCTATGGTACTATAAAATAGCATATTTGATTAAAGATTTTAGACCATATTTTTGACCTCCTGAAATACACTCTAATGGAGTGAACATTAATTCAGTCGTCATCCTGCAAAATGAAAGAAAACTGTTGCACTGAAATCCCGGTGCTGCACCGGGACTTCATAATTCTTGTGGGCTTTAAGCTATTATAAAGTATCATACGGCTGTGTGAGGCTGGTCAAATGTTTGTTTGTGCTATACTGTATGTCTGTGTGTATGCGTGGGTGAGTGCAGATGTATGTGTGTGTGTGTGTGTGTGTTGGGGCTGTGTCTTTAATATTTGGATTGGTTAAATCAACGGATGGACCATTACACTCTGTCCAGGGATCTGGTTTCTGCTCCACATCTGGGCCTGCTTTATGCACCAAAACTGTTCTTTCTCTGATCTATTACAAGCTCTCACACACACACACACACACACAAATACACAAACGGATACACACACACACACACACACACACGCTTGCAGCTTACCATTCACTCATGCACACTTCATTCCATCACTGTGTGGACAGTGGTAGTAGTAGGTGTGTGTAAAAGGGAGCGAGTGTGCCTGCTCCCTCTTGAATGTAAGTGAAACTGAGAGAACTTTGCGTTAAGTATTTTCCTCTGCTGCTCCAAATGTCCTAACATTAGCACAGCTGAACAAACACTGTCAACACTCTCTCCTTCATCTGAAATGTGCGCTGCCGATTCACTCTCCCCGTCTCACTCAGACTTCTTTGCTGAGAAGAATAGGAAAGCAGTTTGCCTTTTCTGAAGAGAACGAGTTGTCTGCTTTTTATATCTAATTCACTGAAACTGAAGTGGAGTAGAGTAGAAAAAGCACTGAGGGTTATACAGGCCAACCGCATGCCGACTCTGTGAATGTTTCTTTGAGGATGGATGACAATTTTTCAATAATACGATTAATTCTGTATGAGTCTACTTAACAACATTTGTGTAATTAATAAAAATTGGTTTCTACATACGAGGCTCAGATAGGCAGAAAGCCTGCTTTCACTTGGAGGATGGTAGATTCAAATAGTTACTCTACACAGTTGAATTGTGGTGTAGTGTGTAATTTTATCAGATTCTTTGGTTTTTATTATATTTTACAAATCTTTGAGAGCTGTGACAGTCCAGTTATGGTCAACTGTTGAACACAGCAAAAATGACAGGAACGGGAAATTCACTAAACAAAAAACAGATGTTTTGCCTTTTTTTTTTTCAAAATAATATTTTTTAAGCACAAAATCCTCCTTAATGTCTTTTTAATCTCTTATCCTTTATTTATCTGAATCCCTCTTTACTTGTTCTCCATCTCTATTAGTACTTCCGTCCATCGCACTAAGTCACACACACCAGCACTGCAAATGGCCAGATGTTGCCAGAGTTTAAACATGTGGTTAAAGTGTTACACCGCTCCACACGCCCCCATTGAGGAACTTGAAAGTATTGAAGCCATTAATATGACAAGGGGCTTTGTCTCAGATCTGCTTCATCTTCTCAGAACCAAAAGTCACATGCACGACTCTCTGGAGGCTGCTCTTTTAAACGCCTGGGTCATAAATGTACACAGGAGGAAGAGGGAGGGAGGGGGGGGCGGGGGGGGGGGGGGGGGGGGGGGGGGGGGGGGGGGGGGGGGGGGCGAGCGAGACAGATGGATTTAGTGTGAGAAACATGGAAAGAAAGGAGAGAGGATGTAGGCTGTAGAGGATGTAGGGAGGAAAGGAAGTAAGATAAGGGGAGATATCTTGTGATCCAATGGGAGGACGTTTTAATGCAGGCTGGGATGTGGCCACTGGATTTGGGACAGTCGCGGCAACACAGTTTGGCCGTTGAGTGTTAATTTCATAGGGGAGGGTTGGACAACTTTTTCATCCCAAAGCAACATCGCCACATAACAGTAAAGGTTCTCTGTGCACCATCGCGGTCATATTTAAAGCGTTTGATTCTGGATTGGCTATTGTCGCCTGATCGATGGCTCAAATCTGCATGGGGACCTTTCAGAGCAAATAAAAATGCTGCAAGTATCGGGCCCCTTTCTTCCTCCGTTTTGTTGCAGCAGGGAAAAGCCTGTTGTGCTCCTCATTTTCAATTCTGTGTGCTTATGAGATGCAGCACGGAAACAAAATCTGCGAATGTTTGTTCGATGTCTGATGTCCAATCTTTCTATTTATTGTTAACACTGAGGCTCCCCCGGGACTTGAGTTTTAAAAAACTATGCAGTCATAGTTCCTCTATAAAGCGCTTTGGATAAAAAGGAATCCAAACTGCATTTTATTTGAAATGGACAAGGCGGCAGGGAGGGGGGGGGGGCTGGGTGGGGGAGTTAGAAAGCAAACAAGAATGAAAGGAGGCAGAAAGAGCGGTACAGTGGAAGGTAAGCAGCATTGTGGAAGGTTGTTCAAGCCTTCAAGGTTGGACTCGGACAAACATCGGCCCCGCTCACAATGCTTTACAACCATCAGAATAGCTTACTGATTTTTCTCTCGCCCTGCTTTCTCTCTTGATCTCGCTTATTGCTCATTTCTTTTCTTGCCTTGCCACTTCTCCCTTTCATCCTCCCCGTCACCACCACCACCACCACCACCACCACCACCCCACCCCCACCCCCACTCACACACACACCCCCAACTGTTCAAATATTATTTCTCCCCCTCCTGTCGTCCTCTCCCCCCCTTTTTTCTCCCTCTCTTTATCTTGTCATTGCCTGTCAGTAGGGATTCTATCTGCGCTGAGTGTTGTGTGCGTGCGTATCTGTGAACACATTGAGACTGAGATACACTTAAGAGCTCATTGATTTAAAAATACCTTCGATATTGGAGGTCCCCTCCTGCAGATTCGTTCAGAAGCTTATCACACACGCATAGACATCCACGTGGAGATATGCATAAACCAAAGCTCCACTCCAAAGTTTCTCCTTAAACTTTGTGATTGACCTAGTTAGCGTTTCGTTTTTGACAAGTTGTCTGTTTTGACACGACATCCTCCGGTGTTTATCAACATCCATTCTGCCTATCACACGCTCACGTTGGGAATTCACGCGCACTCACATGCGCGCACACATACACATACTCAAAGATAAATCAAGGTAAGATTTAAAAATTGGCAGGAACTAAGTGTTGTGTTTGCCATGGGTGAGTGGAATGACTTGAGTTTGTAACGCGAACAAATACACTCCGGCCACTTTTATGTGCGTGCAGATGTGTTTGTTCTACTTTATCTGATGCCCATGGAATGCAAAACACCACCTGCATCAGTCCTGTCCAGGATAGTGCCTATTTATATGAGTCTGCGAGCATTCATTTGTGATTTAGCTGCTACGTGCATGGCACTGTGTATTCACTGTTTTTCTTTTTCCTTTTTTTTTCCTCCTCCCATTGCCGTAGCTCAGGTTTAGTGTGTTTAGCGAGCCTGGCCGCTGACAGCCAGAGGTGAGAGGCCAAAGAGCCAAGTTAACTCCATCAATCCCCCTGGACAGTTACAAACGAGCCCTCAACTCTGGTCAAAACAATCCCTGGATCATGCAGGACGGACAGGAGGTGGGGAGGGCTGGAGTAAGGGAGACTGAGCATTTTGCATGAAGGACTGTTGTGTGTGTGTGTATATGCATGCATGTGTGTGTGTATATATATATATATATATATA
>JAOXYL010000055.1:8000180-8012281 GCA_028564955.1 Terapon puta
CTTTCAAGTCTAAAGAAATGTAGTCAAACATGAGCCTAAACCTATGTCGTTCAAATTAGACAGTCCATAATGGCATATATCTGTCCTTTCTGACTGACCTCAAACTGAGGAAAAATGTTGTTAAAATACACTCTGTGACACTGACAGAAGAGATAAAAAAGTCAAAAAACGTTTCCCTGGGAAACTTGTGAGGAATCACACCCACATGGGCGAACATGAAGACGTGCACAAACAGACACACATTTGGCATGGAACTGAAGTGGGTAATTAGGGAAGGTCACCAAGGAAACAGACAAACACAAGCAATTGCCAGACGCACTGTACACTCAGGAGAAGCATAAACAACTGTTTCTCTGTATATATCGTCACCTACCCATCACCACCATTACCTTCAACACAAATATGAAAACAAGACACAAATGTTTTTTTTTTAAGTTTTGTAAACTGTTCCCCAGCTGCCTGAGACATAGTTCATGTCGCCGCTAATCCAAAGAGATATGACCTCAAGCATGGTGCAACTAGTCAAAACAGCAATAAAAAGAGCATTTGTAATTAAGAAAGTGTCTTTAAATCATGAAAATGTGTCATTGTTTTCCAGATTCAGAAGAAGGAGATTAAAATGAGCGTGCTGGTGAAGGAGCTCACAGAGAGTAAGACACAGCACTCTGAATGTCAGAAAGAGGTAAAAAAAAAGAAACCCAACAGCATCATTATTCACCAAATCCAGTTTTTAATGCTCATGATTCTTATTAATGTTAACTGTGTTAAGAGAACATTTGATTGTTGTCAAATAAATGTAGCTCCTGTTATATTTATTTGATAATGGAAACCAAATTAGAATGGATTTAATCATCCTCTTCATGTATTGCACGTTAGATGTTGAGTAAGCTTTGTAATCCTGGAATTGATATGATTTTATTACTTTTGATTATTGGGGCGATATTAAAGCTAATTAAGCCTCTTTTTTGTTTTCCTAATGTGGTTGCTGTGAAATGCTGTGAGACTGTAGCAATGACTGAGTGCCTTAGCTCTGTTGCATATTTCCCAGTTGCTCAGGGCGGAGAAGGATCTGGAGAAATTGTGTGAGGAGAGAAATGAACTGAGAGCCAAGATGGACGACCGGAGCAGAGAGTTCGTCCACCTCAACCAGACCAAAGAGAGACTGGAGGCCGACTTGGCTCTGAGCCATGAGAAACTCCACACCTCACACCTGGAGGTCCATCTCTCTCGATCTCTGTGTGCATGTGTTCATGTATCTGTTCGCATGTACGGGCCAGAGCTATGCAGCGAAGTCTTACACTGTTAACCAACTATTTGACAAGAAGAATAGGATTGGCTGAAACGTCAACATATGCAGTTTGCTGGAATTTATCTTTGAGTGTATGTTCTGTGTGTTTAGGTCCGAAGCAGGGATCAGTTAATTCTGCAGCTGAGAGCTGAAATGAAAACAGATGAACAAAAGCATCAAAGGACACAAGGAAAGGTGTGTCACCTTCTGTGTGTCTGTATTTGTTTCACTTTTCCTATCATTTATATCTATTTATGTCCTTCTTTGTGTTTTTCTGACTTTATGTACCGGTATTTAGGTTACGACATCATTATTTTGACTGATTTTTGCTGCTCAAAATGCAAACATCATACTTTTAATATAGAAAATTATGCATGTCCTTGATGTATTCCATGAGAAATTATGAGGGCTTTTCTAATTTATTTCAGTTTTTTTTAGGCTTTAGATTTGTCTCAGGGCTTAAATGGAATTCTAGGTAGTACTACAGGGGTTTTAAACCTGTCTTGCTATTTTTTGGTTTTTCCTTTCATATGCTGAGGCTAGGTTGAGCGAGCACCCTTGTGTTTTGTTTTTTTTTTCCCAACAATGACCTGTTTTACACCCACAGACTCGCACATATCCACTCGAGGGAAGTGCCTGAACCTGCAACGGTCTTCTACTGTTGGCTACTGAGCCATCTCCATTAGAGCAGTGGGAGGCGTAGCACCTTGCTCAAAGGCTCCTCGAAAGTTTGAGCTAAGGAAAAGGGGGATCGTTACTCATTCATGTCTGCCGTGCCCACATTTTCCCAGCTGGTCCTGAAACTAAACTGGGAAACTCTCTGACTCAAGCTCGATTCCCTTACTTTTAGGCTGCTGCCGCCCCCTCGCTGTCTTTTCTGTCTGTCCGTGTGTACTTCATATGCCTACAGAAAGTTATTCCATTTCCTCCCTTTTTCGGTTTTCCTCTCTCTCTTTCTTCTCGCTCAGGTGGCAGCACTGGAGGGCGAGGTAAGCCACTTGAAACAGGAGGCCAGCGAACGGCAGGAGGAGGCCTGCCAGTTGAGCAGAAAGGTCAGAGATATCGAGCGCCGTAAAGACCAGAAGGAGAAAGACCAACGGCAGCTACACGATCAGCTCCGTATTAGTCAGCAACAGGTAAGGGATGTTTCTCTCCTCTCCTCTTCACCTCCACTCATGTCCACCTCCCCGAAAGGTGAAATCTCTGGTGAAATCTATAGATCGGTCGAACTCTGACCTGGGAGCTATGAGGCGGGCTCACGTGATCGATGCGGAACGCCGGAGCCAGAGGAGCGCCGTGCTTCACAGCTGATTGAAGCAGAACGATTCTGAGCTCAGCCGGATACAGGGCGGGCTGACGGATGGAGAGTCAGAGGTCACAGAGATCAGGGACAGTTTAAGTCAGCGGCGCACACCCATGGCGAAGGAAAGAGTTCTGTGCGTACGCTTGTCAGTCACCTAAGTCACGAGCCCACGGCCAAACGGTCTATGGTGTTAATCTAGTGGACAGCATAAAAAGACAAACCGGATTCACTTACGTGTCCGAGAGCCAGTGAGCTAAATCACAGCGGACAATCAAGCAGTCAGAGCCCTCCGCCAAACTGACACATTCGCAGCAGACGAGCTGTATTTCGCAGTCAACTTACATGCATACCCATCTACATCATCCGAATGAACAAACAAGACAAGATGGCCCGTCTGTTTGTCAACCCCTCGCATCCACTCATGAATGCAGAAAGGGAAAGACAGAGCAAGAGATTCAAAAATAGGGTAGGAAAATAAAGTTATTATCAAGCAAGGTTCGACTTGGGTAGTCATGTGACAGGCATGAATACTCAAATGGCAGGCCAAATGAGGGTCAAAGCGATGTGTTTTTCCATCATATCTAATGAGGGTTTGTTTGTTTCCCCAAAGCACAAGCTCCTGATTATGGTCACAAGAAAGCCATGGTGTTCCCATTAAGTCTCGTTATAAGGCCTTTCATCCAGTGACAGAAAGAAATGCAAAATCCTCCGTTAGTTTTTGGACTGTAGAAAGTGAATACATTAAAGGGAGAGAGAGAGACTGTACTACATCAGATAGCCAATAACATATACAGATATAAAAGGTAAAGCTAAGACCTTACTTTATATTATGTGGGTGTTTCATAGTGTGACTTTAAAACTCTTACCTTGGCTAACCTTGGGTAAAACATTCGCCATCACGCTCGAATAAAATCGAGTGCGTGCGGGCTGAGTCAATGGTTTTAAACAGTCCACACGCACACGCAAATACACCTACGCAGGCCATCCAGTGTTTGACGCTAAAGTGGAGAATGGAGGCCGATGGTACTCCTCCATCCTCTCTTCTCTTTTCCCCTTTCTTTGTCCTCTCTTCTTCTCTCCTCCGGTTTGTGTCTCTTTCTTCCTTTGCATGAGCAAGTTTTCAACTCATGCAACGCTGTCTCTTACCCAGTGTTAGTCCTGGATGGGCCCAGCTAATCCATGGTTAAACCGAGCTGCAGTGAACCACTGAAATCTAACTAGTTGGCTGTCATTAGTCGAAAACCCTCGCGTTCTGATCCAGATTACAGCGGGATTAACGTGGATGAACTCAAGCTGAGTGTTAGAGCGGGTTTAACTTTCTCAACCTCTCCGCTTGAAAGGTGAGCTACGGTAGGATTCCTTGTGTAACACCGGGATTAAGCCTGGTTTCACTTCCTGGGTTCCCCTTTCATTATGTGAAAGGTTACGATAGAGCAGCACGGCATATTACACCATATCAGACAAATGTCTACATTTCTATCTTTTTCAGCTGCATTTAGTCTCGAAGATGATGATGATGATGACGATGATGATGATGATGATGATGATGATGATGATGATGATGATGATGGTTGTTTCAGTCAAAGCTAAAGTTTGTTTATTCTTCTTTATGTGTGCATAATTCACCACATACTTCTAACACATTCAGCCAGTAATACTCCACACTTGGTAACTGTTAGGTACATTTTTTCAAGAGCACCTATACATGAGGAGAGTCAAAATGCTGCTCTCCTTTAAAATGTGAGCATTTTGGTCAGTTTACCAAACCTTCGGGCTACAGCTGCTCCACTTAAGTATGAGTAAAAATAAAATGGTTTATTCTCATCAACATTTGTGCTTCATTTGACCGTGTTTGCTTTCAGGTGGAGACTTTTGACGGGAGGCTAAAGAAGCAGGAGGCTGAGATGGAACTTCTTCACCAGCAGCTTAAAGGAGCCAAGGAGGAGCTGAACGATGCCAATTTGCAAGCCCAGGAGCAGAAAGAAACTGTAGCCATTTTTAAACAAAAGTACACAGCAGCACTAGAGAAGGTGCATAGAGTGCAAGGGCAGGTGGAACTTTTGGAAGAGGAACTGCAGTATTCACAGCAACAGGTCAATTGTAGTTTTAAGCATAACAGTACATTCCTGTTTACTTGCTCAGCGCCTCCAAAGAGATTTCAACAGCTCTACTTGTTCCACATACATAGTGAGTTGTTAATTCGGCCGTTCCTTTATTCGCTATGTTTGATTTACAGCTTAGAGAGTCCCAATTGGCAACTCACTCGGTGAAGGAAGAGCTAGCGGAGATGGTGCAACGGTACCAGGAAAAGGTTTGCCAATGGGAAAACTCACAGGACCAGCTTGACCAGTTGACGGATGAACTCCAGGCCAATCAGAATCTACTGAGGGAGAGTCAGCAAAAAGTGGACCATCTTCAAGGCCTGATGGGATCCCTGCAGGAGCAGGTGGACACACTCAAACAGCAGGTCAGGACAAACACAAACACACTGCAGTAGCATATGGAGACAGAACAATGGTGAAGGCATCAATAAGTCCAGTACACAGCACTTAGGTAGTCCTGTAGCCTTTTGTGGAGACCACTAAGGATGTTTTATTCCTGTATGACAACATTTGTATTTTGATCAGGGTAATGAGCCTGCTTGTGAGATGGTTAGTAGAAACATGTGCAGGTGACATGACCAGACCAGTAGCCAATGGGGCACATCTTTAATTTCAAAATAAGACACAACTTCATGGTGTTAACGTATTGTTGTTGTTTTTTAAATGTAATTATCATGTGAACTGACGAGATTTCTCAAGACAGTTTTGGAAAGATAAGTGTTTAGGTTTAGTTGGGTGTCCTTGTGCTCTTGCTGGTGCTCGCAGGTTCTTTACAGCTCCAATAATGTTGTGTAAGTGCATGCATGAGTGTACTCTTTACCGTGCATGTGTACGCCTGTGTGTGTGTATGTACAAGTGTGCGTTCGTGCATGTGAGCACTGGCGTGTGTCACTTAATCTTTTCTCCTTTTTCTTTCTGTTTTATATTTACTACGTCAGGCAACAAATGAATCATCTTTATTACGGAGAAATTTAATTTGGATGAACTTAACTGCTGCCGCCAAGGTCAGACGGGCAGAATGTCATTTTAATCCAATCAACTTTAATCTGTTGGTTATAAAAGAGTTAGGCTGTTGAAGAATGGCTGTATCTCAGGCCCTTTATTACACTGGCTAATGACTTTGATTGTGAGGCGCCTATCAAGAGGTTAGGAGTTCTTATGGAGCTTCACGTCCTGCTAATTCTCTACCTCATGCTACTGTTGGGCTCAGCTAACCCTAAAATCGTTAATGTCACGATTCCCTGTTTACAAGAAAATCTAAATTGAAATAAAAATAAATAAATAAATAAAATCAAAGCATTAACTTTATAGCATTTAATACTAGAACACACATGTAAAAACAAGCGGGAATTTAAACAATATCTTAACGATGGTATCTTAATGCTATCTTAATGCTTGTTCATTTGTATTCTGACATGGGAATATTTCACTGTAACGTAAAATTGAGGACGAGACAAGTAAAGATTTCTCCTTTTGAATTAGTTACATAATTTTCTGGTATAAAGGACATCAGCTAATAGACTCAGATTGAGGGTGGCGATACATTCAGCATTACATTTAGAAAACACAGTGAGCTACAAGGTCGTTTTTTTTTTCCAAGTATTCCTTTTGTAATAAAGGGAACAATGCTAAGATCTTTAGGTACTATTGCCTATTGTACTTTCTCCCTGGATTCACTCATCAGTGTTATGTTAGTTGTGTTATAGTTCAGCTGTGTTACATCAAGGCCACATGTCTCTGCGCTCTGCGAAGCAACAAATCAATTCACAAATGAGCATAATACATAATGATGGGCTTCCTTAATGGCACATCAGTGTCATTGTCATTTATTAGTAAACCAAAATGCATATAATCTGTTGAAATACAATTCATCACAAAGGCACCCTTCCTGTTTCTGTTGCTGTTTGTATTTTATTTGTCACAATTTCAGTGCACGACTGACTTAAATCAGCCAACCAAAAAATAAAAATATTTGATATTTTACTTGACCGGACATATGAACATTTTTTTCTCCTTTCTCTCTACATATTTCACTTTTTCTCCTTCCTTCTAGAAACTAACATTGGAATGTGATCTACGGCTTCATCAGCAGAGTCATTCTCATTCCGACGAAGAGTATTTCAGCCTGCTAAGACACAGGCAGCAGCTACAGAAGGTAAGGTCCTTTTTTTTATACATTCTACTTATATTAGAAAAGTAACATGACTCCTGAATACAGTTAGACTTAAAGCTCATTTCAGATTTACAAAACAAATGAAGCTTCATTCCAGCACTCGCATTTTTTCCTCTGTGTGTATCTGCATGTGTGTGTGTTTCAGCGCTGCACGGAGCAGGTTGAGCGCCTTGCGGAGTGTGAAAAGGCTATTCTTCAGATGAAGTCAGGGCTGAAGAGACAGTAATAACCGAGTCTATAAAACTCTCATTCTCCTCAGCTGATCTTGGTTCCTGTCCTTGTCTCTCCTGCCCTTCCTTGTCTCTCCTGCCTCCACCCCATGTGCTCTCTCATTGTCTTAACAGTCCACTTGCCAAACAGCACACAGTTCTGCACTATATGTTGTATGGAAAATGTAACCTATTCAAAAAATAATTTTGATTGAGTTAATTTTTCTGTTTGTGACATTTCATTTTCTCTCACCGTGTTCATCTGTACTTTGCGTTTCTTATGCAGCTGTTCAGACGGCCCAGTCACTCTTTTCTCTACTTCCCCTCCCTCCTGTAGAGCCCAGGAAAAGGTGGGTCTGAAGCAAAGCCTTGTCGCGTCCCACCATACTCACATGACCGATCGTAGCCAGCTGGAACAAGAAGTGACATGTCTGAAAAAGGAAGTTACGCGCTTAGAGCTCGAGCTGGCGGACACCCAGAAGGTATTAAAGTAATGCGTATCTACTGACCTGTCCTCTAAATTACAGACAGCCATGTTTTTCTGACCACCCCCCCTCTTTACTTTTAAATTCAGATGCCTCATCCATTGTTTGAACACGTTGCCCACTGTATGCAAACACCTCAGGCCGAGAACATGAACTGGAGATTCAATTCAAGTTCCCCAAGAGGAGTACTCAACCCACGTCCACCAGCACCACACACCCACCACTCATGTGATTGTCCCGTGATTGCCTGGCAGAAACAAATTGCTTTGCCATTAATTAAAGCACCAAACGTGCCAAGGCTGGTGAAATTGACTCCAATTAAGAGCTCAATGGGACACTAAATATTCAAATTACTCAAAGTGGTGACTGTAGCCTGGCGGAGTGCCAACATCGCTGGCAGTCATAGACACATCATTCGAGTGTATGCATGTGTAGTCTTGTGTGTGTAGGTGGAAGTGGGAACATTTGATTTTACGCATTAATTTGTGCGTCCTCTGGCACATACTGTACAAGTGATAGACCTAACATGCTTACCAAGATCATATGCATGCTCACACACGTTTATTCTCACACATACACACACTCACACACACATAGGCAACTGTAGTAAATTCATCTCTTGCTGTCAGGTCTTGTCCATTAATCCAGGCTGCTTCCCTGTGGAATATCACATAATGAGTCTGTGTTGTGTAAGGGGACATGCATTGAAGGCTAGAGAAGGCACAAGTGCATGGTAAACAACTCACTCAGAACACATTAGGGACACACTGAAGACGACTGCTCAAGCCGCATTCACAAGTGGTCAGGGACGCATGTGTCCACATACTCTGCAGCATCTGATGTGTGAGCATAAATCCATCCGTAACCGCTGTGAAGGACTTTCTAATAAGTTTGCAATAAGGAGAGTTGAATACTGTATGCTTTCCAAACCCCTTAACACAATTGATTTGCCTATGCCAAACAGCTCTGGCAAGATTTAGAAGTTTGAATCTGAGGCGAGGTACAAAATCTCAAATGCCTTAATTTCTCTAGCTGTACGACCAAGGCAAATCTGTTTTTTTTTTTTTATTTTGAAGTTCCAGTCAAGGTTACCAGTGGATAAAAGCATATGTAAGCAGGGAAGAGAAATCAAATAATAAGTGGTCACTCAATACACCTTTTAGGCCCCTTTTGATGCCAAGCATGAAGTGCGTTCTAGACACAATCCAGCAAGACACTTGATACGAGTCACTTATTCACAATTCCTCTCGGCCCTTACTTATGCCGCAGGTACATATGGCACTTCTCAGACAGTCAGAGGTGGAGCTGGAGAAGGCCAGGAGAGAGGCGTCAAGGAGCAGCAGCGAGGCGGACGTCCAGAGGGGCGAGGTGCAGAGACTTCAGGAAGAGTTACAGAGGGAGGAGGAGAAGATGAGGAGCGCCGTCAGGGAGAAAGAGAGTGTGAGCGGCCGCGTCAGACAGTTGAGCCAAGAGCTGGAGGAGCTACGCGGCAGGCACCAAGTGACAGGTAGCAATCAGCCAATAAATCCATCAGTCAGTCATTTCATCCACCCACATGGCCATTTATCCATCTACAAATAACTTTAAAGTCACAACATACACATCTGCAGTGTACATTTTTTTATTCATCTGCCAAATTAAATTAACAAGCATTGGACTGATGACCATTTAGATTTTTTTTTCTCACTTTGAAGTTTGATCAACAAGTTGCCCGTCATTTCTTGTTTGTCTGCTGCAGACCCTTTGGACAGTGTTGTCCATCAGAAGCATAAAGCACCCCGCCTTTTTGTTGCAGAACCAGCCACACTGCTGTTTGCTCAATCAGTTAGCTCAAATTATGTGTGTGGTGGTGGCAATGTGGTGATTCGGTTGTGAGCTGTCTGCACGCAGCGTTAACTCTCACACACACACACACACACGGACACGGACACACACTGTATATAGAAGTTTGATTTAATGGCGCATCGCTTTAGCTGTATGGTAATGATCTGGTTTATGTGTGCGTGCGTGCCTGTGCGTGCCTGTGCGTGCGTGCCCGGTGGTGGCCTTTGTAGTGGTGTGTCAGTGCAGGAATGGTGATGGCTGGGTCTCTCTGGGCACAGAAATGTCTCATTAAGAATTAACGTACACATCTACGGTCACGCCAGGCAAACACCTCGCAGACGCACACGCGCGCAGCCATTTCTCCCAACTCCCACTGCTTTAATTAGCACACACACACTTGCTCTCCGAGGTACAAATACACACACATACACACACACACACACACTCACCTATTGTCCGCAGAGAGATGAATCTGAGGTCTCTCTCCGTGGCAGACAGTGGCTGGCTTGCTCGGCGAACACTGCTCATTAACAAGATAGAGACAGAAGGACAACGCTGTGTAGCTTGGCCTTTGTCTGTGATCAAAACGCATTCCCTCAACTCTACGCTCCACACAAAACCACATATTATTCAGCTTTTACCTTCAGCAAATACAATCCAGCATCGCAGAGCCTATTGTAATGACTTAAGAAGAATAAAGATGCATTATTATAACAAAGGGGGCATTGTTTACCTGGATATAGCAGTGGCCTGAATAGACTGGGTGAGGAGTCAGCTTGAGAAATTACTGTCATGAACAAAAGGCCTTTTCATTAACATGAAGCCCTTGTCGAGGTCCTTTCTGTATTATGAAAACACTGCCTTGAGTGGTGATGATTCTTTTTGTTGCTTGATAACAGTAGATCTGGTCTAGGATGGAGTGGATAAGAGTGGAAAATGAATAGGTTATGAGGCTGGCTGTTAGAACAGTACACACAAACACAAAGACATGTACAGTAAAAAAATCACGAGAAAAAAACAGGTGGATTTCCATCAAAACATCATATTTTATTACTTTATCTACCGTTATATGCAGTAAGTTAATAGAATGTATATGTTTTTTTCTTCTGTTGTTTAAAATATTGTGGAATTGACATCTTTTATTGTTTCTAACAAGAAACAGTGCAAAGTTTTTTTGGGTGATGTGAGACTAGCAACAACAACCTGAACCCCACAGTTAGCGGGCGTACACATAACTGTGGTCGCGATGTGATGGATACGATATTAAAGGGTCTCTGTGGCCAGAGAGAGGGAATGTCAAAGGAGGGAGGAAACAGAGGATAGGAGGACGAGCTGGGAACCAGAGAGGTGTCATATGGATGAGATTGAAGCGTCTGAAGGCAGCTGGATTCAATCAGACGATGGCAGGAGAGGATGAAGAGATGGGAAAGAAAGGGGTGATTAAAAATGAGAGGGGGAAAAAAGTCCTTAAACTTGGCATATGACTGTATGTGTCAAATTTACTGTCACTCTTTGACAGCATGCATTTCTGTCTGATTCTCAGTTCAAGTCGGTTTTCTGTTTCTTATATGTATATATATGTGTATATATATTATTTATTTTTATAATATTAACTGGCTTGAGAAATGATTTGTGGCATGCTTTTTTAAACTGTAAGACAATTATACAAAGAACAAATATAAAGGTGTAGATAAGCAATAAGTGTGTCACTAATCAGTTTCACAGGGATGTGGGTGTAGTATATTCTGAATGGTCAGATAATTGTTTAGGAAAAAATGTTTTTACAGCACCCACCCATGAAATTCAAGCGGGGATGGATGTTTAAAATATTCAAATATGGCTGATAGTGTCATCTTACATCTTAAACAAGATGTGTTGTAAGGTTGGCCGTAATGTGAAATAAATGTGATGCTGTGTGACAACAAATGAAATAACAGCATAAACAAAAACACAATATCCATATTTCCACACTTCCACAAAAACAGAAATGTGATATTACCACCCCTCTGTGCTGCTGATGTGCATCTGCCTAAAGATGATGAAATCATTATTGTGTGCATGTGTGTGTGCACAAGTGTGTGCGTATGCGTGCGTGTGTGTGTGTGTGTGCTGCTATCCAATCTGGATCCCTGGACGCACACGTGCACAAGCCTCTCTCCTCCAATTCACCTCTATTACTAGCTATAATCCCATTTCACACTCTATCGATCCCCAAAACTGTTGTTCACCGGAACCAGCAGCAAACACTGGCATTTCTCCCCATCATTTCACCACCATTGTTCTTTATTACACAAAGAAGCCCCCCTTTGTCTCAGAGCAAACTCAGCCCAGCTGAAATATGAATTATAAATGTATGGCTAATAAAAGAGAAGGGGGGAGAGAGAGAGAAGGGGAGAGAGATAGAGACAGAGAGAAGTGGTTGGTAGAAACATCAGAGAAAATGACTCCTTTACAAGAGTCTATTGATCAGTTTCTATCAAAGGGGGATGTCAGACATGAGATTACCTGGCAGTTTGAGCATTAGGTGCCGTGTGTTATAGCCCCGGGCCCTTGTACCGCTGCCAGAGGATTGTAAATAAAGCGGAGAGGAGAGAGCAAGAGGGGAGTGTGTTGGGGTGTGTGTGTAAGTTTTAGATTCAATGTGTGTGTGTGTGTGTGTGTGCGTGTGTTAGTCTTTGTCTTTGTGAGCATTCACTGTTGTGTGCATACGTTTTTAT
>JAOXYL010000055.1:8021600-8035679 GCA_028564955.1 Terapon puta
ACACACACACACACACACACACACACAGAGTGGTTTGATGAGGGGAAAAATGAGGACAGACAAATGAAGCTCATTTGTTTAGTTGATGAATAGAGAGAAGTGGTCCAATTGTCTGACTGTTTAACCATGGAATGGACTTCGTATTTGTTCAATTTGCGTGTGCACGTGTGTCCTTGCGTCCCATCGCCCTCAAACACAGCTCATTAAGCTACAGTCCTGTAATTCATTTGAGAGGTTTGAGGGACAGCCGCGTAGACAAACTGACAGCAGTTTTTCCTCATGTCGCCCCCATAACTTTCCGCGTGTCCTTCTCAGCTGTCTCTCTTCGCAAAACAAGGTGTTTATGTTCCGCCCTCTCTATGTTAGCAGGTGGGACATGGGCCACGCTAAAAAAAGTACACTACATTTTTACCATGTTCTGTCATTTTAGGTAGTTCTTATCACTTTCTTGTTTGTTCAAGGTTTTAATCACTTACTTAATGCTATAAACGGAGGGCATGTGTCAAGGTTGGCAGCTGCGATTGATAGCTGCTCTGAATGAAGTAGTCACAGAGGCACCTGCAGGCTACTTTTCAGGAACTGTTCGTGGACAAGGACATCAAGACTGTGATTGCCTGTTTCAAATCAACCAAATACAAATGTATGGCACGATGTATCAGTGGGACCTCGATACTTTTGCTGGAGGAGTTGGAGACCCGTCGCCCATCTTTACATATAAATGTTGCTGTATGCAAAAGTTCTTGGGAGTGGGGGCGAAAAAAACTGAAACAGGTATATAGTTTTTCAAATATTGTTCCTCATTCTCAGGTTTAGGGTTTTTCTTTTCTTTTTTCTTTTTTTTTTGTAAATAAGTTATTCTACAAGGTCCACATTAAGCAAAACAACAGGGAAAAGTCCTATCAGTTTGTCAAAGTTTGGACTTTTCACTTTTATATACCTGTGTGTTAGTGACCTTGCCAAGGTTTGCAGCACTTGAAAATTGAGTGGGAATTAGTCTTTACAAATCACACCTGCCATTCATTTACCAGTGTGTAATTTATAAAAGTAAGTAGGAATGCTATTATTGTAATTATTCATGGCTAACCTTTAATTATCTCACTTTGTCTACAGGTTTAACTGTACCAAAATCCTCTCCGCAGATTCCTAAAGAGCTGTGTAATTGTACCCTATTCAAAGTCATTCTCAATCCTGGAACCGAAGAATAAAGAATAGTGAGCCTATGATTAATAACATAAAAATGGAAAGCTATGGAATAGCAGTAGTGTGTAAGTATCTGTCATTTTTTTTATTCCACCCTGTTCCCACAGCAACATACTTTCTATTCTTTTATTTAGCGACATTGTTCATAAATATGTCGTCCCACATCTCGTATAACAACTTCTGTCCACGGGAACATGTACTGTCACACCACATGTGAATAGCCTGATGGTCTCTGATAACCCAGCATTGCTGAGTTTTGGCTGCTTCACCGTACTGTAAAGGTAACTGAGGGGCTTTCAAAAGAGAGTGGCCTTGGTTTTGTGTGTGCGAGTGTGTGCATGCAGAAGTGTGTGTGTGCAGAAATTGTTTCCTCCAAATCAATCATTTATGAGAAAATAACGAATTATAAATGAACGCCTCCCGCTGCTACATATTATTTTATTTTCCAACAATTTATTAAGGTGCTGAAAAAAGAAACAATTGAAGAGGAGCAATGTGCGTACTGCAGTTATTTGCAACAGAGCTGGCAGTGTCTTCCCAAACTCTTGCTGCCTCAGCTCATCACTAAACAATACAGCAACAATAAAAACCTAAAATTGTTCTTTTGTGTTGCTGCTGTCAGCTAAGCACTGTTGCAGGCTTGTCACCTGCCTGGACCGCTAAACATCGACCAGTCTGCCAAATGGGAATCGCTCATACCCAAGACACATTTATGCCTTTCTATTGTTGGAGGTTACCAACGAATAGAATACTAGGACACTATTTGTGTCCAGTCATCCTGCTGCACTACTCAAACCTCATGAACTAACGAACCCTAACTAACGCGGAATCTATGGACTGACACTCTGAAACTGATTCACTTCTCAGGCTCCGTATTGTTGTGCTGACATGATACCTGAAATATTGAAGTGTTTCAATTAACAAAAGAAGCGAAACCTCTGAAGAGCAAAACATTATCTAAAACAAACATCCTTACAAGAGGTTTTCCTCACAAAAATGTAGTTTACAATTAATGATATTACATCTGATCGAAGCCTTAATAAAGACAAACCCTCAGTGCCAGCTCTCTGCGTTTGACAGTTCCTGACATTCGGTGAAAACCTAGTCCCAGTTTCCTCTGCATAATAAAAAAACACCTATAAGATGGGGAGACTTAATTTAGCTTGGACCTGGTTGAGAAACAACCAAGGCTGGTGATGTAGTTGTGCTCATGCAGGCTAGATGCATAGATAGGGGACTTCAATAATGGCAGCCACTGATAAACAACCCAGCAGCATGCGTAGGAGAGTGTGTGATGAAAGGACTCGGGGAAAGGAGTCAGGCCATGCAGCGGCAGATGAAGGTAATTAAAGAAGCCATCATCAGCATCATTAATATGCTAGATCTGCTGTGGCCCACTGACTAGTCTAATGGAGAACATGTCATCATCGTCACCATTAGGGAGAGTGGGACACACATAAACACACGCACACACTGTCTTAATGTTGGGTCACGCCATGATTATCGCCATTAAGCCTAGAGTGAGAAGACCTGCTTAGGAAACCTCATTCTCTCCTGCCACCACACATGCACACATACAGTACACACACACAGACACGCACACACACACGCTTGTGGATCTTTAATTCAGACCCTGTGAGTGATAAGTATGCATATTTAAGTGATGTCAGGCCTGTTGGGTCTTTTAATTAGACAGAATGAATGAATGTTTTATAAAAACGTGTTTAACAATAAATGTGTTCATTAATTTGATGAGAGGATGTGCTCTGATGAGCTGAGTGGAACAGAGTAATGGCTCGTATTCAGCTCTGGCGGTTTGATGGCTGTGGAAGCAACAACCAGACTATCTGTTTCTGATTTTACCCTCATCTTCGTGCTCCTCTCTTTTACCCAGAGAAGTTAACTTTGAATTATGTTTATCCCGCGACCTTGGAGAGTTTGGTCTGTTTTAGTGAAAATTGCACTGTTGTCCTGTAAAGCTAATGTGCAATGTGATAGTGGTCCACAGCTCCATGGAGACTAGAAAAGATGGAAAATCCATTAACTGCTGCACAATCTTTTTTTTTCTTTTTCTTATTCTGTCTGCAGGTATGCTTTGTGATTTGTCCTGAAAGTTCATTCAGATGTATAAGTTCAGAAAATGATTGTCTGAGTCCATATTGTACCTATTGTCCATGAAAAGTGTCGGCTGAGGACTGCACGACTGATAGAATAAACTATCAAAATGATAAATACTGTTGTGGCAGCTGTTAAGATTCCGAATCCTTCACTAGCACTGCAGTAGTCATCTCATATTCTCTAGCACAGACCTGAAAGGACCAGTGGTATCACCAAACTTGGTTATAAGTGTGACCCAAATGCATTTTGTTGCCCCTTTTAGCCCCCATCATCTGCTAAAATATTTGTGCAACAAAACCAATCTAAATGTTAAGCAGGTATGCTACTTTACTCCTCCCCCTGCTTGCAATCACACCTCCTTTGTCACTTTTTCTCTAAATGTCCCTCTCTCTCTCCCTCTCTTTCACACACACATACACACACACACACTCTCTCTCCCCCTCTTTGTCACACACCCGTTCTCTGCCTCCCTTGACACTGGTGGAAACAGAGTGATGGTGTGTAATTTAGTCCTAATCACAACATCAGACTTGCGCTGCGATTTACATCCCTCCACCAGCCGAGCCAGTCAGACAGTCAGGAGGGAGATGTTAATGTGAGACCACAGGTAATTACTGTCATTACAGCACGCCACAGATCCTGCCAGTGTGTACATGCACGCGTGTGTGTGTGTGTGCAGACGTGTTGCGAGCGCGACTGTGTTTTCAGCATTTCAATGGCACAGTTTGATATTTTTGTGTATATAATTAATATTGGAGTATTAACGTGTTGTTTTGCCCAATAAGTTCACAACATAACTTCCTTCACACGAGGACGTGTCGATGCATGAGACAAAACAGGAATGAAATCGCAAACAACAGTGGATTCACGATATTTATTCCGTCGTTGATAAATGTAATTACAATTGAATGTCTGACTCAGTTTACTCTTCAGAATTGAATGATTTGTTGGTGTAATTGCATTGCTGACCCAGTTTTTCTTCATTGCTTTATTTGTTGAAATGCAGCCCTTCCCTAATCTAAATGTAATTAGAAGCATAATTCTTCATCATGTTATGAAATTTGAATTATTGATTATGTGTCACTGTCATCTTCACAACTTCCTTTCACATCAGAAGGCTGCCTATTCATTTGTGTTGCTGAAGGATCGTTCCCTTCTCGTACCATGCCCTCATCATCTCACTTTATGGTGACAAACGGGAGGTTGCCCAAGTCATGTGTCCCACAGGCTTTAAAGATGTTAGTCAAACCTTTTTTTTCATTGCAGACTATTTTAGGTCAACTGTTTTAAATTACCAAAGCATTCAAATGTAGCTGCAGATCTTTATAATGGGTTGCTGTAAAAGAATGCAAAAAAAAAACCTGTTACGGTGCACTGTGAGATGAATTTCTCTGCAGGAAGATGCAACAGATTTGGTCAGCTGATCAACTTTTAAACTCGGTAGTGCAGTGTAGTTTGGTTAATAATGACTTGCTTCTTTTAAATAAAGCTGTAAATATCAAGGCAGCTAAAGGCACATTTTCCTTGGGGTGCACTAATAATAGAGTTTTAACCCTAATTGACCCTACAGACAATTCACCTCCACCTTTATTTTTTAATTTTGACAATTCTCTCTGCCACTCTGTGCTCATTATTTGTTTTTCTTCTTTATTGACCTGTTCCAGTGAAGCCATAATCACTTTTTTGATAATTCTAGCATACAGTTTATTTTCTTTCAGCGTTCGACTGTCATTTTTTAAAATCTCCGTAATATTTTTTTTGTAATATTTAAGCTGGTTTTGCAGATAAACATCAACAGAAAAATATTTTGGCATACATATGGTATTCGAACAGGCACAACCCATGCACACCGTACATGGTTGAACTCACACAGCAGCTGATATTTTGACATTTTAGGTTAATCATATGACATTTTTGGATACTTAAATCATGGCCCACATATTGGAAACTTTTTTTTTTCATGTTTGCCCAAGTCTTTGTGGGAAGATGGGATGGTATATCAAGGTGTTTCCATGGCGATAAGGGTAATGTGTCAGGGTCCCTAGAGTTTAGGCCTGGAAAGGTCCTGACTGATAAGCAGAATGAAAAAGTCAGCAGTTTGGCCAGTGCCATCCCATCCACGTTTTCACCCCTAACCCGTCCGCTCCTCTCTCCAATCTCGTCTTCAGTCTGCTTCTGCTTCCCCCATCCTCCATCTTTTCGCCTTTGCACCTGCTTAATACCTCACCCTGCTATTTATACCTGTGTCTGCAAATGCCATCTCTTTCATCCCCCATTATTCTCCATTTACCTAATTTTTCTTTTGTGTTGCTATTATGCTCTACTTTTGACATTTATTTTCACCCTGTCCTTGCTTCCCGTCTATTAGAGCCTCACTTATCCCCTTTTTTTCCTTCCTTTATTTCACACCTTTGCTTCCTTCCACCTGTGCATGCGTATGTGTCTGTAAAGTGTGGTGGAAGAGACCAAAAGCCATTTAATGGTGGAAAGCCAGTGTTAGTTGATAACACTTTCCCCGAAAGAAGAAAGAAATGTGATTTTTTTTATGCTGCAACCCTCTGTTTTAACAGTACATTAAAATAACGATGCAGCGATAGACAAGAAGAGAATAGATGAGGGGTTTTTTTATGTGCGAAAATAACTAATTAGCAAGGAAACATAATAAAACTAAACCCTCTATTTTACATCATTGCCATTTAAATGCACTCTATGGAGTTTTTAACTGGCTATGAAACAGTTTCGATTTTATACAGGTGCCTCTTTATGACCTACATAAGCAAACAGGACCAACAGTGAGAAGATTGGCTATTTCTATTATTTTCTAATAGTTATTACCAATGCCAGGTTAACAAACAAAACTGCCCTGGAGTTTTGTATCTCCAACCGCCGACTGAAGGTCCATCTGTGGAGCTACAGTCCTCTTCCACAGGGGCTGCAAAATTCAACGCTTTCAAAGCTTGTACTTGTTGTATGGCGGCTTACGTTGTGATAAATAATATTTTGCTGTGCATCATAGGTGGACACACTCCGGACTGAGCTGGAGGGGATGCGGTCTGACAATGCAAACCTTCGCCATGAGAGCCAGCTGGTCATGACTAATGTCAACCGTTGGATCACTGAACAAAAGTATGACCCCTGCGGTGTGTTTATTATTTATGATGTATTACATTTACATATGAAAGGCTTAAAATATGAATCAATAACAACCTTATCCGTGTGTTGCATATGTATATATATGTGTATATATATATATATATATATATATATATATATATATGTATATACATATTGTTTACATCATCAGCAGAGTGTTTTACACACAATAAAAATCATCACCACTGAATAAATGATAAATAAGACATTAATGTATACGTGTTTTGCATCTAGTGTCCTCTTATTAGTGTGGTTTTAGTTAGAAGGTTCCTCATTATATTTAAGAAATGTGTCTTTTCCTGTCAGGGCTTCTAGTGAGAGCCTCACTGCCCAGATGAAGGCCCAAAACAAGGTGCTGCTCATCGTCACTGGAGAGAAAGAGTGCGTATTGATTCCAGACTTTTAGGCTGACTAGTTCGTTGACTGCACCAGTGACTGCTGTTTTTTGCTTGTTTGTGGGTGTTTGAGTGTGCGTTTGTCACTCCTGTGCGGTGCATTTGTTTACCCAAGATCCCTAAATATGAGGAAAAAGAAAACTAACCGCCACGCCTGCAAACTAGGTCACCTTTCCCACCAGAGGGGTTTGCCGCGATTATGTATGTGTGTGCATATACAGTGTGTTGTAACGCGTTGAGAGTGATTCAGGTGAACTCTTTGCCGTACTCACACCTGACAGTAACTCCGCCGCATGTCTGCATCATCATGACTCTCACGTGCACGCAAGCACACACACACTCACATACACACACACACACACACATGGGCGTGACATATTCGTCTTTGCAGAGATCAAAGCAGTCTGGCCGTCTTCTGTCATCCCAACCCCCCCCTGCGGTGCCATACCTCCCTCAGCCCCGCCCAGCAGCACCGCAGCCATCTGTGTCTGCTGCTTCGCATCCGTCTCCTAACTTGAGTGGTTGTGTGTTTTGTTCTTATGTTTTTGTTCTGGTAACCTGTAGCAGCAGCAACGGTCTTTATACACCTGGAACACACTTGGCTGCATGAGGGTGTGTTTTATGGAGCGATTCTGAGCACCTGTCCTTAATATACAGGAAGAGAATATTTCTACTTCCCTTCCCATTAAATAAGACTATTTCAAGCTTGTGATGTGTGGTACAGTCGTACAATAAACATCTGAATAAGAACTTATTTTATCCTCCTGAATACTGAGAAGTGGTGGCATAATAAAATACTGAAATAAATAGCCACAGAGGTAAGTGATAAAATATAGCATTTCATTATAATGGATCATGATGTGTTTGTGTGTGTGTGTGTTTGTGTCTCAGAACTAATGTCTGAACCGCTAGTTAAAGGCCATCCTGCAAGCGGAGAAACACAGACACCACTGCGGTTGCACGACAGAATATTTTGTCTGCCATGTTAACGAGAGCCTCTTGATGATAATAGGTGTCTGTCTTCCCCTGTGTGCGCCGCTCTATGTATATTTCTCTGTTTAACTCTGTCTCTGCTTCTCCCTCGCTTTCTCAGACATCTTCAGGAGGCTAATGACACATTGAAGGCGGAGGTAAAGAGACTGAAAGAAGTGGCGGATGAGAGGGAGAGGCACATGGAACGCTTCAAGGTGAACAAGTGCAGAGCGGGAAAGCAATGAACTACAAATAAGGAGAGACAAAAAAGGGAGTCGATCGCAAACCGGCGCGTTTTTTTTTTCATTTTATAATTATTTTTGCAGGCCCAGATGCGAGACCCGGGCATCCGGCGAGACGAGAGAACGTGAGTCATCCCCGCGTGTGTGACCGCACATAGAAGCGCGCGCATTTGTGCGCATCCACCAGCTGATCAGAGTTTAGCATTCACATCCAACAAAAGCGTTGCCACCGTGTTTCGCTCTTTCACACACAATCTAGCCCGAACAAAGCTGATGATGATAATAACAGCTGGAGTGCCAAGTTGTGAATGAAACACCCCGTGGGCCTAGCCACCTGTGTGTGTGCGTGTGTGTGTGTGTGTCATGTCTCTTCTTCAATCTGAATACGTTATTCATGCTGGGCCTTTAACAATGATTACACTCCAATCAAGGGCCCATCCTCTCCTGCCTGCCACCCCCATGGCTGTCAAATAGCATTCATCAATAGAGAGGAGATATATTTATTATGTTCATTAAGGCAATTAAAATGAATGTGGCACAGATGGGATTGGGTGTAGGATGGAAGTGAGAAAGGAGGGTGTGTGCATGTGGGAGAGGGTGTTTGTGGGGGCACCTGCCAGCAGCGGCACTCCCCATACCCCCAGTGTGACCCCTTGAGGTCTCCCTCATTAACAACCTCCCCCCCCTCCCTTTCCCACCTCACCCCGTTTTACGCACATGCAGACGCTCGTGTTGCACCCCTCCCCTAACGAACCACCGGGCTCTGTTTCCAAAACGGATCAGATTTGTTTTGACTGGGGTAGGTTTCCAACGCTATTCAAAGCTGTCAGTCATTTTAATGATATCATTAAGGGGCCGCGACAGAAAGATGAATCGCTTTTCTTTGTCTTTCCCTCATAATTGCGAATGAGCGAGAGAGAGGGAGCGAGCGAGAGAGGCAGTTCATATAGACGTATGCATAAGAGGGGTTTTGATTGAGTGAATATAATAACATGGAACGAGATAAAAACAGTGAATGAAAGACTCTTCTATACTGTCTCCCCATCCATTCTCTCTCCCTTTTTCTTTATTATGGGGATTCCTAATTTATTTCATTTCATTATTGTATTGGCCCCCACACACACCTACCCTAAATGCCATATGTATGAATATCGTACATCTATAAGGCAACAGATGTGTCATGATATTTGCATGGCAGCCATATACATTCAGGGTATAAATCTCATTACTGGAGGCAAAGGGGGTATCTTCACAATGTCTCCCCACTGTCACTATCACTGACAGCAATCAACACGGTGTGAAGGTTCTGTCATTAGATATGCCTTTATTAAAGAAATGTATTATGATTACATGGCCTAGTGTTCCAAGGCAGCTGGCGTGTCACGGCTTCACATTGTGGATCGCTTTTTGCATCAGGAAGGAATGGAGGATATACACTGTTACTGGAAAAGTTATTTTAGGAACAAAATAAGAGAATATTGCCAAATTCAAGGATGTACCTGATGAAAGAATATGTATAATTTTCGGGTTTTGATCGACTAACTAACTTTTTTAATGAATTTGTATAAATCTACATCTGAATGTTTTAATCATCTTAATAGTGATCTCCAGACCTCAGCTGTTCAGATCCATCCCGGAGTTTCTTTTCTGCAAATTGGCCCACTTGTCATTTAATTTTTTCTGAGCACCTTTAGGTCTCCTCGTCCATGTTGCAAAGTTCATTCCTGTACCTGGAAAACAGCAAGAGAACAATCTCATTCTCTCTCATTGACAGCAAAAACTACAAAACTTAGATGCCAATTGTTCTGAAAATGTTTTGCATTATGTCTGAAAAACAATGCACATTAGTCTTAAAAGCTAAAAAGGCGGAACTCTCTAAAGGTGCTATTTTTGAGCATTGTGTGCTTTCCAGACCTTTTCTGCTGCACAGGAAGAAAAATGCAAGTCGTCCCGCTGTTCCCTATCTGTCT
This sequence comes from Terapon puta, assembly GCA_028564955.1. Lineage (NCBI taxonomy): Eukaryota > Metazoa > Chordata > Actinopteri > Centrarchiformes > Terapontidae > Terapon > Terapon puta. The sequence goes on from JAOXYL010000055.1 coordinate 8,031,651, forward strand.
GCCCTCCAGAAGTGTTTAATTTGAAGAACAAGTGAACTAAAAATCCGAATGGCATGCAATTCAATGGAGAGGGGATGCAAATGTGTTCCTCAGCAGCAGTTACACTCCAGTCTCAAATTAATTAAATGATTTTTTTTTATCAAAATCTTTCACGTTTCACCTCAGATAATATCTGAAAATATTAAAATAGCAGTGCACAGTGAAATGCACTAAGTGGCACAAGCAGAGATCGTTGCTGTTTGCTGTGACTGTCTGACACAACCCGTGTGGAGGGAGGGGAGGGGGGGGGGGCGCTCATAAAGCATCAGGCTTCATCAGTCGCACCACTAACAATGTGCTTCCAATTAAGAGCACCCAGTGATCACAGCGGAGGATTTGTCCAAACACAGAGAGCTAAAGTGACAGAGAAACAGAGAGCGGAGATAAGAAGGAGACTGTGTGGGGAGACAGTCAAGTCTTGCATAAAATTTGAGATGAGAGCAGTAAATAAGAAAGATGGGAGCGAGATTGGAGCAAGAGAGGAGCCATGTAGTTTATTGCCTGGTTTAGAGAGCATGGCAGCTTGGCTTTGACACTAATGACTGTGATTATACACACGCTGATTAGGTTAGGCCGCTAATTACACACATCCATATTTGCGTGTAAACACAGGAACACATGTTTACACAGGCGTCATGCCAAGCGCTCAGCGCATCGCTGCCTTCTCACATCGGGTGCATAAATCTCACACAGTTGTCTCAGCGGCGGTGATGTTTCATGATCTGCTGAAGACCACATTACCATCTAGGAAAGAGCTTAAATCATGTGAAGAAACTGTAGAGATGTGGTGCTTTGGATTTTATAGAGTTGGCTTGTGCTCAAAGTTTATGCCTCCTGTTTTTTCCCCTCGCCGCCGCAACGCAAAGTGGCGGAGCTCATCTTTTAAAAGGCATTTATAATTTAAAAGATCAAAGGAAATGTCTGCATTTCTTCTGATTAGTCTTCTTTGTATCATGGCTATGGTGTGAAATTAAAAGATTTGGAAGGGTCAGCAGCAATTACGTTCAGTTTATAAGTGTCATTTTCAGGAAATGAGGTTTCTTAAAAAAAAAAAAAAAAAAAAAATGCTTACATTGGCCAGACTTAATTAGGTAGTTGGTTAACAGGCAGTGTTTGAGATGATGTTGTCAGATGGTGTATGTATGGATTTTTTTTCAATGATTTCATTTGTTCATATAGAGATGTTTAACAAAAATATTTATACAGTGTCTGTCTACACACACACAAATATATACACACACCTTTTTGCTTATGCTTCACTACTGTTTTTGTTTGCCTTCTTTTTGTCTGCTTTTAGTGTTCTATTAGGTGTTTTAACTCTGTTGCTGTAACCCAAGGTTGCATCATTATCCGCAGGAAAAACTAAAAGAGAACTCCCCGTCAAGAGATTGTGGAAATAGTTCAGCAGATAGTGTTTTTATGCAGCGGTGTTGCTGTCATTATTGTTTATGTTGCTGTTATTGTCTCTTGGTTGAGGTTTACCATAGATGGTTACGAATACAAGGGAGCTGAATGGCTCCACTAATGAATCTCATAAACTTTTCAGGCAAAAATGTCAGTTCACATATTAGCATCTCCCTCAAGTGTCTCCTCAGATCTTAAATGTTTTAAGTTATGGCTAATAGGGACAAAAGTTTGCGTATGTATGCGTGTGTGTGCGTGTGTGTCTCGGCTTACCCCCGTCTACAGGAACAATAATGCCATTTATTAGCGTTTGGATGAGCGTGCGCGTCTTCTCAACTGAAGCAAAGCGGGGCTGTCTTTCCATCCGCTGCTCTGATAGAAAATCCCAGCTTGCTCTTTTATAAGAAAATTAACATTGGGGAGGTACAGTGGTACTCTAATGGGCTAAGAAATCTTCAATAAAGTATTTAGAAGGGTTTTTTTTTTTTTTTCCCGAATGCTAACTGGACAGGTTCACTGGGGCATGAAAGAAAGAGCGTAAAGCGGGGGCAGCAAGCTCTTCAGCCCGTACAGAGCACCATTATCCACCGTCGTTAATTTAATAGACATTCCTTAAGTCAGCCCTGGGTCTGAAGATGGCAGACCCTAACATTTGTTTGTCATTTCCCAAAACGTTTTTAATAAACAGTTAAAATCTTAAATGGCTTCTTGTACTCTTAATGTTCCCTGGCTGCGGTTGCGTTCGTTTTGTTTTTGTGTTTATTTATTTATATATTTATTTATTTTCAGTTTTTATACGTGCTTTTGTGTATAATTTAATGATTTCTGGAACCCATTTGCTCACCCATCTTTGAGGTTAGTAATAAGTTATAATGAAGAAGGCTGTAATGAAGATGATGGACGCCAACTTCTTTATGCCCCAGATTGCGAGGACATTTGATTGGAGCTGTTTTTGTCTCGCAAATACCCATCATTGCACAAAAATGCTGGAGTTAAAAGTTTGCCATAGCAGGAGCAAGTGTACACCTATTATGCTTTTTTATGGTAAACTACGCATGAGCCAGAGAGGTAAAGTTTTTATTATTCTGTTTTCTTAAAGTACCGCAGGTACTAAGATTTACTGTAAAGACGTCAAAGTGTCTCATATGTTGTTGTTGTTTTGTGTGTGTCTGTGTGTGTTGCAGCGCGGAAAAGCAGAGTTATGTGGCTCTGAACCTCAGCAAAATCGAGGACATGCAGACCAGGCTGCGAAGCAACCTGGAGGCCATCGGAATGCTAAATCAACAAGTAAGAGCACACACACACACACATATATATATATGTATATGTACGCACACACAGACACACACCGGGTCCTGGCAGTCCTTTTACCCGACAGATACAAACACACACCCACACGCCGGCCCACCTGCTGTTGAGCTCACACAGAAGAGGAAGCTTTCATGCGTCCAACTTCAAACGCACACGCGCACTTACACACAGACATCCATTTCCTCTTCCAACGATAAAAGTGAAAAGTCGGCAGTGGGGCGGGGGTGCGCGCGCGGTGCGGGGAAGTAGGGTGGGGGGGGGGGACAAATCGTATCGGGAAAAAGCAGTGACGTTTCTTTCCACTGGTAAATGATTTCCCTTTCATGAAACTGAGAGAGGGATGTATATCAATACAGCCGCGCTGATCTCTCCGTGACAGCGTAGGGAAATGGCCCGCTGTGATAAAACAATGTGGAGGAAAAAACACAGAGGAATATTCTGAGGAAAAGCTGACATTTTTTTACTGTGTTGAACTTCACAAGAGTCAACAAATCACCAAAGGAGAGACGAATCAAAAGTACTCCTCAGCCCCCTCAGTTCTCCAAACTCCAGGGCCTGGGGAGCGGCTCTCCCGACTTTTGTTAGTCTGCGGAATGGCCCGCTGATTGACGGGGTGCGACAAAAACTGGTACTTGTTGAAGTTTTAATGTTAGTGTTGTTGTTAGTTTTTTTTTTTTTTGTCTCTTTTGTTTGTTTTTTTTTTTAAAGCAAAAAGTAAATGGAATTAGCTGCATGTAGGAGACAGAGGACGGCGGAGCAGGGGAAGAAACTGACGGAGGGAGAAAGAGAGAGGTGTTGTTTAACAGGTCAGGTGTGTAATAGCGCCTCTTAATCTCTAGTGTGAATCATTACACACATCGATCCAACATGGACAGTCTACGCACACACAGACATACAGGCACAGTTGGAGAGGATATAGGATATGGGCAGTTCATTTACGCAGGGGCTGTTTGCTTCACTGTCCACTGGACACACATGCACACACACACACACACACTCACATACACACTCTCACACAGATATCAGTAAAGAAACTGAATGGAATGTCTCAGTTTATCTGCGTGAAAGGCGTTGGGTTATAAATCAGGCCTGTGTCTCTGCTTGGGATCAGTCTCATTTACTCACAGTCGCAAGCCGGTTTAGTGCCGTCGCTTCGTCGCTCGCCCACAGGCGCGCAGGATCACTCGCTTTACAACGCACGCACGTGTGATTTCCATCAGACTGTCAGGCAAATTTCATGCAAACTTTTGAAATGTCACACAAAATTAGACGTAA
>JAOXYL010000055.1:8053644-8064111 GCA_028564955.1 Terapon puta
GTGTGTGTGTGTGTGTGTGTGTGTGTGTGTGTGTGTGTGTGTGTGTGAGAGAGAGAGAGAGAGAGAGAGAGAGAGAGCGAGAGAGTGAGAGAACGAGAGTTTCAGTTCATCAGAATTTCTTTTGAGCATTAATGTTAACTTTGGATTATGTTTATCTTAAGGTCATTAAGCCATTTTGCTTAATGACATGATACATTTAGGGGTAGTTACACACACACAGTTTTTTAAGGCTGATTCAATTTTTTTTTTTACAGTAAATATCTGAAATGTGCTCGATTTTGGGGGACAAAAGACTAAAACACTGAAATTCTCCATCACAGTTAAATACCTGGAGGTAAAGGCAAAGCTTTGAAATGACTAAGAGGAGGAGAAAGTGGCCAAAAATGGAGCCTCATAGTAGTTAAGTTAAACACAAAAGTAATTTTACGTCACCGATCACCGATCTATCCACCGTTCACAGTAAATGGCGTTTATACTGCACAAACTTTCAGGGCTCATTCAGCCTCCTCACTGCTACCCTGCTGCTCCCAGGCTTCCTCATGTTTTAGCACTTATATGTGAAATTACTAAATCCTGTGTATCTCCACTAAATTGAAACACATATTGCTGTAATAATTTAAAATATAATTAAAACATTAAACATACTAATCACACAGTATTTCTGTAATTCTAAGTTTAGTTGACGAAGAGTAATCAACACAGTCATCTGGAGGCCCTCACAGGTTTTGTGTCCATCCACGTGCGGACGTTATTCCGCGCCTTTGTCTGTCCGTACACAACTTGCTCAACTTGCACACCCCAGCCCACAACTTAATCATTCAGTGCAGTCCCTCTCCCTCCATCACGCCCACAAACAGCAAACATAGCGGGCCACAGGTAAACAGCACTATCTCTGGGCCAATCCTTCACATGGGGTAAGGCAATTACAAACTCTGCATGTCACCCCGCCATGCCACCTGCATCACACACACACACGCACACATGCACACACACACGCCGCACTTGGAGACACACCCCTCGGGTCTCGAACCACCCCGCACACTTTCTCACTATTTCATCTCTCTCTCGTTCCCTCTCCCTCCCTCTCTGCATGTCATTCTCTGTCACTCGCCTTGTGCAAAATTGCACTGAGGCGAGCTGCCACAGTATTGAGGAATAGTGTCATATACTGGCAATTTCCTCCCTAGGTGTCAGGCATACTTTACCTTAATATGTCTGCAGCGACTCTTAATAAAACAGTCTTGTCTATATACATATCTCTACCGCAGACCCGGCCTGTGCCACACTGCACACGGCACTCAATAGCATGCTGTTAAATATTTACCTCCGCTGAATGTCAATGGAGGAGGAGTAGGTGGAGAGAGGAGAGGAGACAGAGGAGAGAAATGGAAAAATGTGTCCCCGGTTGGTGTTTTAGCTGTCTGGATCTGTTGCAAGGCAGTCTGGGAGAAATTCCATATCAGCCAGCGGAATGTTTTAGGATATCGTGACGCCATATCAATGTAGTCTGCTTGCTTGAGTGAAAAAAAAAAAGGAAAGTTAAAAAAAAAAAAAAAAAGAAAGAAATGGTGAGAATTGGAAATTGAAAAATAGTTGGGTATTTGTGACACTGACAGGATAGAGGAAGTATTTGGATGCACAGAAATTTACTGCGCCTGTCTGCCTTGTGTTCGTGATCTTCAAGCCCCGCGCACTGTGTCAGACCTCAATGTGCTGACAAGCCTTTGACTCCGAAATGAACGGTTGGTCCCCCGCAGAGAGTCTGGGCAAAACTTATCAAGGCTAACCAAGAAAGACTATTGTGGGTTGGGATCAAGCCACGCGTTGCACGATTTCACTGCTAACCATGCTTCTTCTAGCTGACTTTTTGTTTTTATTTTTACTTTCCCTCGTACGCGGAGCCGTGTTGTTCTGCGTCCTTGCAGCTGGGAAGGATAGTCTGGAAAGCTCATTGTCAGTTCTTGTGGGGATGAGGAACGAAAATAGACATTTGACACTTGACCTTAACTTCCAAGGTTCTGGCAGGCATGCTGGATGTCATGGATCACAGATTGGTTGTGGCTTATGGCTTGTTTTAGCTCGACTCTGGCTTTCGTCAGCGCTGTCACATGCAGAGAAGTGATAAAAATGCAATATACAGCGTACGTGTTATATTCAGTGAGATAACACAGTGAGTGCCGGCTATGTGTCTCAGCCTCGAGAGCCACTTGTAAGCTGAAATAATCCTGCTGTACATACAGTAGTTACCCTGGATAATCACTAATACTGTGAATTACCGACCCATTTGGTGTATTTACTCTGGGCAGCCACGCACGGAAACTGGAAATCCACCGTCCAACCCCGCGAACTTAGCAGGAGTGTTCATTTGAGCGAAAGTTAGGAAAGTATCTCCAGGATGTTAACTATGTGGCAGGTGATCCTGATAATAATCATGAGCTTGAAGGAAGGAAAGCTAACATCTCCTTTAAGTGCAGATTCTCCAGCTCCGACTTAGAGGCAGAAATATTCTCAGCGAGGGGAAACAGGAAAAAAAAAAGGAAGAAAAACGACGGCTGGGTTTTTAATGACTTTCTGCACATTAGAATAATCTGTCATTTCAATTAGCAGGATTGTCATCTATGAGACGTCTCCTGCTGCACCCACACATAGACACACCCACGCGTGCGCACAGACACACACGCATACCACACATACCTATACCTTGAGGTTGTCATCTGTACCCCTCATGGGAGAGAAGCAGGGATGTCAAAGCAACCACCCCCCCCACCCCTCTCTCCCTCCCCACCACCACCACCACGACATACGCACACACACCACCAACACCACCACCACAACTACACACACACCATCCCTAAAAAACAAAGCGAGGTTTCAAGGGAAATTGCTTGACAGCAGCTTAAAAGCCAGTCAGGAATAACTTATCAGGCGAGGGCTGCCATCGTGCCTCGCGGGGTCATTTCATTACGATTACCTTACCCTCCTTAACTCAAAGAGAGTGAAGAGAGAGAATGAGTAAGAGAGAGAGAGGAGGAAGGAGGGGGTGGCAGCGGTGGTGGTGGGGGTTGCAGGTGGTAGTGGTGGTGGTGATGGCAGGGAGGGGGTAAACTCTTCAAGAAAGATAGATAGAAAGGAAGCCGAAGTTTCAGAAAGTGCTTAACTTTTACTTTTCTTCTTTCTCACTCTCTGGTTTTTAAACTTGTCTCAGTAATGAGCTTACATCTTTCTTTTTTTTTTTTTTTCCTTTTTTTTTCGGCTGCTCCCTGCCATATACAGTATGTCATCTGCTATTTCCTCTCTCCTCTCCTGCAGGTATCGTGGGATGTTGGAAGCTGTAGAAGGGAAGAAACAGTTTATTTGTTTCCATATGTTGTCTCCGGTTTTTAAGGTCAACATTTATATACAGTGGAACGCATTTGACCTAAGACCTTATATCCCTGAGGGGCTTTTGCTGCCTTCGGTGCAGTGTGTGCAACAACAGGGATTTCAAGCAGAGAGAAAGAGCTTGCCCTCGTGTCCAGTGCAGTAACTTCATTAAACTTTTTTTGTTTATTGAGGATTACTTGACCCACTTTCAAGCTGTTATTACTTCTATCTAATTATGTTTTCTAGGGTAAGGAAGTATTTCTTTTTTTTTCTTTTCTTTTGTACCTCAAGGCAATTAAGTGGCTTCCAGAAAATAAGGCTGTATGGCATGTAGGGATGATGTTATGATTGCTAATTATGCTCTGATGCAGCCCTGAGAAATGCTCTGCGCTCTGGCTTTTGTCCGGCCGGCTTTGCCAGGCCCAGATAATATTTATGAAATGTAGACATTCTTGGGGCTAAGGCAGAGTCTTTATAATGGGAGACAGATGGGGTCTGCTTCGGATTAAGAACATCGACTCCACTATCTGTGGGAACACCTTCTCTCCACGTGTGTGTGCACTTAAGAGTGCGCGCACGTTTGCCTGAGTGCATTTGCATCTGTGCATGCGTGCACCTAAGTGCTCGCCCATGTGTGAATGCATGTGCACACGCATGTGTAAATGCAATTGTCTTTGACAGCCGCAGTGCAGTTATTTTTTAATGCATTTCTGAGTTATGATAACCATCGCACAGTCTGCCCCCTTCCAATGGCTTATATATCTGACAGTGGAAATGGGAATAATTGTACAAAAACGCTTCTCAATAACAACAAAAAATCCCTTGCAATTACATTGCTGGAGTTCATTTGGGCCAGAACTTTGTTATTGCCAATAACCAAAGATATGTTTCCGAGTACGTGTTTGTCCAGTCCTGATTCATCAGGACCAATGAACCTCCAGTACCTCGTTGAGATGAAGAGATATGCAATACGAAGGCAAATTGCAGATAATATTCCCCTGATAAACAGCACTATACACTGTATCGTATTGTTTACACTGCTAACATGCCATCCTAATGACATCGAGCTCACACACTAATGATCGCATGATAATTCCAAAAGCACAAATGATCTTCAGACCGGTTCAGCAGCCAAGATGTTGTTCTATCTGTCTATTGTTTGCAGTTATTTAGATTTAATTATGTCGGTGTGATTCCCAGAAAGGGCGAGAGCAAGTAAAAGCATCGCGTTATGTTCAGTGCCACGGTAGAACTGTATTATGTTTATTAGATTCCAGAGTAACCATAAAATCAGATGAAGTCTCAGGATTCATATAGGTGGTTTCTCCTGGCTCTGATGATAATGACACCAGGATATCAGCTGCCTGACTGCCTATCGCTCTTTCTCCATCTTTATCTCTCTGCTTTCTCTGTCCTCCCTGCCGTGCCCGTATGTCTCCTTCTTTCTCGCCTCTCGTCTTTCTTCTCTCTCTCTTTTCCTCTTCCTCTCTTTTCTCTTCTCCGTGCCCTCGCTCCTTTCCTCTTTCCCTTTTCTATCTCTCCTCCACAAACACCTCCCCTCCCTCTGGAGCAGAGGTTGACAGGATAAGAAACATGTTTCAATAAGACAGTCCAGGAAAGGAAGGATTGATAGTGAGACAAAGGAAGGCTTTACTGCAGTATATGAATACGTGTGTGTCTATGTGCGCACATATTTGTGTGTCTGTAAGTATTCTTACATGCATGCGCTCCTGTCTGAGCTGTACACTCGGGTCTTTCAGCCAGAAGAGACAGAAAATGGAGTAAAACTTGGATGATTGCATTACCATTGAACGAGGCTCAGATTCAACGAGCAAAACACTGCTTCCATGAAATACGTTGGCTGAAATTCATAAAGACACTAACACTCCAGACCTGAGCAAAGGAAATCAATATTTTTGAAAATATTTTCTCTTGTTTGAACTACTTTAGGACTGCTGGACTTCACTTTTCTTACTCTCCATGATCCTTAAAACAGTAAATTTAAATAAAACACAACCTTTTTCACAGTTTCTTTTTTTTTTCCAGCTTGGTGTCTTCAACTTCTCTGCTGCATGGAAGCGCTATGATATGCATTTTTTTTTCAACGTGCACACAAATCTCAAGTTGACAGTTTCAAAGACAAGAGAAACAAGGTTGGATCAAGTCTTTTTGCCCCATATTAATACTTATCCTCTGCCAAATTGAGCAGATGGAAATTAAGTGAATCTATTGAGGCCATATTAGTCCCATTTGGGTAAGTGTCATTGAAAAGATAGTGAACAGAGCTAAGTCGAATGACACTTTCAGCTCAATGAATTAGGCACAGTTAAGGATTAGCCCACAATGGAGGTCAATTGATTAACAGTGTTAAATACAGTATTAAATGTCGAAGTTTGAATAAAGGGAACACAGAGGGGAAGAAAAAAGGGGCGGGTGGAGGGGGGGTTCACATCAAACTTGGAGGTTGTCTTCTTTGTTTTTGTTTCTTCTTCACCACAGGTCAGGTTTGCATAATCTTGTTTTACCAACTGGTATGTTTTCTCCCCTGTTGAGATTCTGTTGCTGGAGTATCAAAGACTTGGATCTTCCTCCTTTCATCCTTCGTTCCCTCTCTCCTTCTAGCCTTTTATTTCTCTCCCCCTCCGCCGTATCTCTCCTGTCATATCCCATCTTTTGTCGTTTGCCTGGTTTCATCCCCCAACAATGGGGGTGAAAATTACATTTTAGCTGGAACGTTTCATGTTGCAAAGCGCCAGCCGGTGTAATCTTTTTTGCAAAGGTGAAAACATCAGGCCGCATTTGCCGCACTTCATGTATGTAAATCAGAACAGTGATGCACACCTTCTGAGGCCAGCCAGACGATGTGTTTAGACTGCTTAGAGAGACTGATACAATGTAAGCTCTCTGCGAGTATGTGTGTGAGGGTGTGTGGTTTTCGGTGTGTATGTGTGTGTGTGTGTAGGCCTATGTTTATACCCTTTAGTGACAGCCTCAACATAATCTGGGCTTGCTCTACAGGCATGGTGGGATGATACTTCAAAGTAAGTACCTGCTAACAGACATTAGTCCATGTAAACAGGGCATACTCTACCTAAGCTTGGTGTGTATTTGTATGTATGTGTGTGTGCACATATTTCTTATTTGAGTGCACATATATGTAGGCACAGTGGCATATTAATGTAATTATACACTTGTGTGGTGTAGTTTTACGTCTGTGTGTGCAGTTGTAATGTTATGTCATGCTGTGCTGGACAATTTAGCGCTGAACGCACAAGTGTGTGTTTGAGTGTATGTGGAGTGTGTGTGTGTGTGTGTGTGTGTGTGGTGTGTGTTTGCATGTCATATTGCTTCAGCAGTGGCAGGTGAGAGAGTCAAATGTAATGAGGCTGTCTCCCTTATGGTTTAAACATGAGCATGGAAAGATGGAGACAGAGAGGGAGAATCAGTTTAGTTTCTTGAGGCAGAGAAATAAAGACGGACTGAACCTTCAGCTGCGTAACAGTTTGCCACATTTTACTGCAAGGAGAACCCTGCGGTTTTAAAAAAAAAAAAGATGCATTTTTACATCTTTGCATGGATTCATTTTATGGACTTTTATATAGCCTGTTTTGGAGTGCATAAAGCATAAAAAACATCATAAAAAACAACATCTCCAACTGCATATTGTAATGGTGTTTTGGGAATTTTTAAGCGTTCATTAAGGCTTGAGGTCATCCTGAGGGTAGAACTGTCATACAAAACACTATTGACCACACCATATGTCATTTAATATATAAAAAAAAAAACTGTTATATTATACTTTTTGGGTACAGTTTGGAGGAAATTTTAATTGCTGTGGAGATTCTCATCACCGGCAGCATTTTGTTTTCCAGGCCATTCTTGCAGTGCACTTCAATCAAATGGAAAAGGTTGCTGTGGATGTTTCACAGAGAAACACAAACATAATGCTTTTTCATGCCTAAGCATAGCCTTTAAAAGCTATGGTGCTGTAGTTAAATGGAAGTTATAGTAACAAATGAAATATGTTGATAGTGAACAGTTCCTTGATGTGTTCAATCAGATTGTTTTGTATGGGGCGTGAACATTTTGGAGGTACATTTATTGTTAGGGCGTGCACATGATTTTTATGAAAAATCTATATATTCTAGGTGGCAGTATATTGCTTTTATGTGACAGGTTCTTCGAATATGATGAGACAAAGTCATATGTCCTATGAAGTGCCCATTTCTTGAAAGAAACACAATCCTGAAACAAGAGACGTAATCAAGCGAAACTGGATCTGAGACAAATCAAATGATCTCATCCTTCTGTCATTTATTATCACGTTTCTTAAGAGAAAATTAGATTTACAGGTTCAATATGATTCACTGACTTGGGTTATCTGTTAAGACAGATAACCTCCAAGTCCAACACCTTTACCCCATACTTCCCAGTGCTGCTGACAGGATATATATCAAGTGCACTTATCAAACACCATTATCACACCTTCGGATGCATTGATGGTCACCCAACCTGCCCAAACCAGCCGGTTCATCCTCCACCACATCACCGTGCCATGTTTTCTTTCTTTTCTTTTTTTCCACTGATAGAAATGGGAGAGCAAATGAGAAGAAGGTGTAAAAAAAATCACCCTTGCAGACATCATTCCCACACTGAGGCTTTTTTTTTTTTTTTTTTTTTTTGCCTTTGTGTGCGTCTTCCATCCAACATACTTTTGCACTTTCCTCCTTTGAAATCTTCCACTGTTCTTCCCTGTCACTTATGTCGCCTCCTTCCATGTCCGGGCTCGTCTCTTATCACTACATGTTCAACACTGGCTGAGGGACTCCTCTCTTTTCCCCTGTCCTCCGTCCCTCTTTTCCCTCCTCTTTCCTGCCAAGACAATAGGCGGGCAGGATAACCCCTTACTCTAGAATTAATTATCTGCCCCTTTAATTCTGGGCCACACTGATTAGCTCTGTATGTAAAATGGAGTCCATATTAACATAATATTTGGCTATCTCCTCTAAGCTGAGGTCCCTTGACCTTTTCAGCCTCCTAAGTCTCCCCCCCCCCTCTCTCTCCCTCTCTCTGTCATCTTTTACTCTCAGGAGGTACCTGACAGTCCCAGCCTATGAATGTGATTTGAAGGGGTAAATTAGATTTTGCTTCTCTCTCTCCCTTTCTCACGTTTCCCATCCCTCCCTCCTCCGTATGTGTATGAAACTAACGACAGTTCATTTCGAGGCCCGGGTATAATTATGTGTGCTTTTTTTTTTTCTCTATCATTGACTGCTCTGATGGCAAGGCTGATATGCTGTGTTAATATAAACGTTTAGCCGGGTTATTATGAGCCCTGAGAGTCGTAAAGGACAGCCAACCTGTGCGCTGATTGTCTCCCATACAGGACGTTCACCTTCACTGTCTGCTGCTATTCTTCCCTTTATCGCCGTCCCCTCCCCGTCTCTCTCTGTTCCCCTTTTTATCGCTATCTTGTTGCTTTTTGTCTATGCCCACTGTAATGTTCTCTGGCAGAATTAGAGAGAGAGTGCTTTCAAATCAACTTTCTCGAAATGGTCATGAATCGTTGGCGCACTCGAGATGGCGGCTGTAGGACTTGATAATGTCAGTCGATGTGGCGCCGGAGATCAGGAGAGGCTGACACGCCGTCGCCATCGCGGGCCGATTCATCACGTGCCCGAGCAGCAGGGCTTGTTTTAAAGAGCGATCCAAAAATTAGATACTCGTCAGCAATTAGGTAATGATTCATGATGTTCACTGTTGAGCTGTGGTCATTATATTCAATCTGGTGACTGCTCTCATAATTTACCAATTAATCATTTCATCTGTAAAATATCAGAAAAAAAGTGAAAAATATGACAGTTTCCTACGACAGTGTTTAAGATAGTTTGTTTTGTCCCTAACAAAAAAAAAGATTAATTTGACTGATGAATTTTCAGATAAACTGATGATTAAAATTGTAGTTAACACATTTCCTGTCAATGCACTGACTGTTCAGCTGACTAACTGTTTCAGCAGCCATTCAGTAATCTCCATTGCATTGTCTCCTGAAGCCACCAATCAGAGAATTAGCTGTGATCACTCACAAAGCTGTGATTTCTTCATGATTAGCTGACACTGGGTTTTTCTTTTTCTCTTCGACGTCTAAATATTGGTGCAAAATGATCAATCCAGAACACTGCATAGCTGACAAAGTTGTTGTTCATTATTGTGTAGTGGGAAGCATCTACTTTGACTGCTTGACAGTCAGCTGAACAGCTGCTTATTAATTAGAGGAGCTTCCAGTTTTACAATATTGTTTCTCACAAGTCTGTTTGTTTATTCTTTTTCATGGATTTGATTTTCCGTCACTAAAAAAGTACGGTAGCTTGTTTTGTTTTTTGGCAGTCTCTAATGGCCTTACTTTAGAGCAATACTCAAACACATCACGGGCTGCAAACATCAATCAGACCCTGACACATCAGTGCGTCACTCTGTTTGCTACTTTGCTTTATTCTGTTGTACTTCTGTTACATATTAGCTTGTTGAGCTTGACAGTTTTTGCATCCTACTCTCAATGACTCCAGTTTCAAACTACATTTAAAAATCTCTTCGAGGTGAACATAATTGAAAAGCATCTTACACAGAATTATCAAAGTGCAACACGATAATCAGAGTCCGAAATGTGTCAAAAAGTTGGACAGTAGTTGTTCATCTCCAGTTTCAAATAGTTAATAGTCCTACTGATGCTTACACTCAAACACACTTTGAGCTTTTCCCTCTGTCACTCGCTCACACAGGCTTAGCAAGCTGTTACAAGATCCACAATATCAGCTAAGGAAATAGGCCTTTAATTGCCCAGTAGTGTGTGGGAGATTGGTTGTGTGTGTGTGTGTGTGTGTGTGTGTGCATTTGACTGCACTGTCTTCCTCCTTCCTCTCAGGCCATTAGATATGGTGTGTGTTGTTTCAGCTCTGGGCAGGTAAACAGTCAGAAGGACATTAGCTTCCAATCAGCCTCCGCTATATCACCTAGAAGTTTAATTAATTTCAATCCATAGGGCATGCGGTGTAGAGAAAGTCGGCATTTCTGTGTGTGTGTGTGTGTGTGTGTGTGTGTGTGTGT
>JAOXYL010000055.1:8064211-8089045 GCA_028564955.1 Terapon puta
TTCAATCCATAGGGCATGCGGTGTAGAGAAAGTCGGCATTTCTGTGTGTGTGTGTGTGTGTGTGTGTGTGTGTGTGTGTGTGTGTGTGTGTGTGTGTTTGCGCGTGTCTTTTTCCATTTAGACTCCCTTATAACCCTTTCACGGTCGGGTCTAAAACTACTAGAAAGGTCAGCACTCTCTTTAGCCTGCCTTACATTTTAATTGACTATCTCCCACGTGCTCCACCCACACACGCATACGCACACATGAACCGTACACACACACACGCACACGCACACCCCCATCATTACAGTGGGTATGGATCCTAGTATGAATTGATGATCTCCTATCTAAAGCCTAATCACTCTGCAGGACCTTAGGGAGACTCAGCGATCCGTTTCCTTCTACCACTCCACAGGAAACTCACACTCACATGCTGAGCCTGTTGATGAGTAGAAAATGAGCATTCTACCTGGTTTAATATCGTAGTTCATCACAAAGTCTTGTGAAAAATTGAAATGGACATAAAATGGCACTGGGAGACAGGGATCAAGATTGGTGAGGTTGGTGGAAGTGAAGGATTAATAGCATGCAGGAGCAAATTTAGATCAAAGATTCCGCGATGATTAGGCTTTTATTGGCAAGTAATCACATGTAATGACAGCATATAGATCTACACTCTATGAAGTAAGGTGATGGAAAGAGAGATGTGTAGATCATAGGTTGGCTTTGATCACTGGTGTCCTTGTTAACGGACCAAATATTCTTTGAGCCAACAGAGAAAAAGCTTGATTAAACCTTAAATATGTAGGAAATGCATCACATTTGCAGTAAATCAAGGATTTTTTTTCAGAATAAGTTTAGAATAATCTTGCACATTGCAGGTCCCGTGATAAAGGCCCTATGTTCTCCACAAGGCCAGTTTGCTTGCCCCTCAAGAAGAGAGGCTTTGTCCTCAGAGGCGAACACTGCTGTTTACAATAGTCCCCTGTGTGTTTGGTGCAGCTTCGGCTGGCTAGGGAGTTAAATATGAACCATCATCATTATACTTTATTGGCAGACTCAACGGGAGAAACAATTAGGCCAAAAAAAAAAAAAAAAACAGACAAAAGACAGAGGCAAAGACAGAAAACGAGAGGGAACACATGGTACTGTATGTGAGCACTTTTTAAGTTCAGAAGATCTGTGGATGCACAAAGGAACTGTGGGTTACACTGAATTTGCTTGTTTATTCTTAATGAAGAGATGAACTTTTATCTTGGTAATGAGACATTTCATTTACTCGATGAAAAATACACATTTGTTGTAGAGCGAAGGAAAGCGCTGTCAAGGATAATACATTTGAGAATTACGTAGAGGTCCTTTAAACTACATAATAAAAAGACTGACAATATATAGATGTTTCAGTCACGATAATTTCTAGATTGTTTGTTAAAACCCTTAGTTGTTAAGAGACAGACAGACAGACAGAATTACGGAGACCCAGATATACAGGCAGACCCTGGGTGGCAGCTATTCAAGCATCTACATAATGCCCATTGATGCACCATTTCCTGAAGGAGCAAGACAGGACCTCTACATACACACGCATGCATACGTGCACACGCGCGCACAAACAAAATGGCAATAACACAGGCCTGCTTTTGTCTCAGCCTTTTGGAAGTGGAGAAAAGGGGAGTGTGAAAATGAGCGAGCGAGAGAAAAGAAGCCCAGGATGAGGTGTGTTATTCAGCCTCGCCACGGGGGGTTAGGACAACTAGGAGACCAGGAGAGTCTGCCCATTGTCCGCGCATGCCACACACAAACACGCACACACGCTGGACAGAAAGCAGGCTCTGCCACGGCAGAACCCAATATGTCGCAACATTTGCCAAAGAAAAGTGAAAATGAGTGTAAATTGAGGTTATTTTCTCCACCTCTCTCTCACTACCTCACACTTGTTATCCAGTCACCCTCGCCTGTGATGGGGGTTCATTCTACACCCTTTTCTATGTTGGCGGTTCAGCACAGCCGCCATATGCAGGTGCCACCAGAAATGTAAGTAAGGCGCAGGAGGCTGGAATTACTTTTTTTTTGCTCAACATCCTTTTTTTGGGCACAGGTCTCTCACACAAAACAAAAATAAAATGTCTGGCCGACAGCTTTTAATCACCCATTTAGGCATTATTATGCATTTGAATTTAGGCACGAGACCTCTCGGCTACACTACTGCTAGTCAAGGTACAAAATACCTGTACCTTTTTAACAATAATGACAACAGCACTAAAAACTGAACTGTTAATCACAGTTTATAATATATTTTAGCTACAGGGTGCATCAGTTATGTCTTAATCACAACAAGGCATCTTACAGGTGCATTGTACCATCAAATCAAACCTTTGTGATTCACTCTCAGCATGTCTGCATTTATTAGCCTTTACTAAAGCCCTATATTATTATCAGTCTGCATATACACTCATTTAAAATAACAAAACTATATTTCAGTAGGACAACTTGAGTGGCTGGCATTCTATCTTATCAGCTTATTGTTAAGATTAATACCATACCAGAGAAATAATATATTTAGAAAACTAAATTGGCTTTTTTAAATACATTTTTTAAACCATTTTAATTTAGTCACAAATCTCTTGGAGCGTCCTCGTCACAGCTGTTGAGGGGTAACACAGTTGCTTGCCAAAGTGTTTGTGGCAGCTTTTTATTCCACTGTTAAAACAAATATAAACCTCTTGCCAACAGTGTATTTAGCACATAAATGAATCACAAAAAATAATAAGAATATGAGTCTGACAGTTGATTCAGCACTGGCCAGATGGGTACAAAACTAAAACAAAAAATACAAAGCAAATTTCTCAACAATGCAATTAAATATCATCATTTTGCCATAAAACAAACATGCAATAAGCACAAGAAGTGAAAATCTGAGGGAAAATATTCTAACTAAAAGCATCCAGAAGAGTCACAACTTCACAGTTACAACAGTTTCATGTCTCACATGTCTCACACTTCTCCTCATGAGATCCAAACGTTACAACCAAAGTTTTTTTATTTATGTTAGTTGTGGGAACAAAAACAAGTCATTACAACACTGATCGGTTCTCAGAGCCCTGGCATGTGTCTTCCTCTCACGCGTGTCATTCTGTGGTAGCGCCGCAATAAACAAGTTAAAAAAAGCTGCGAATGAGGCCCCTTGAAGATGAGGATGACAGTACCGAAGTGGAAGACGGGAAAGAATCGAAAGCTTGCCCAACGAGAGTGCAACACTAAATCACGAGACAGTGAAGAGGTATTTATCGTTTTGGGTCAAATAAGGGCATTTCTTCATTTATCACTATGTGAACCCCGACTGGAACTAACTTGGTTAACGAGGGGAGATCATTACTGTGCGAGAGGCAGAGCTGCTGTGTGGTGTTTTGAGAATGAAATAAATAAATAAAACTGTTAATACAGGAACATTTACTGTGCAGGTTGTTCTGTTTAGTTTTTTTTGCTTTTTTTTGCCCTGAGCTGGCTTTACCAGTAAAGATAAAATCATTTTTTGTTCCATTACCACTTGAAATCCAGTCTTTCCACCTCCAAATAACAGTTTTTTGTACATTTAGTTGCTGTGTAGAGGTCAAAAAGAATCCCGAAGTAGCTGATGCACAGTTGTTTATGATACATGAATATCACATACAGTATATCTAGGCCTGGGCATGTTTAATAATGCATCAGATGTACTGATTTTTGTGTCATTGATAGCCATCTTTTCAAGACAGTCTTTAAAACATGCTTTTTGCTCTGCCCTGTCAAAATTCAGTCGAAACCAAGTGAGCAAAATATTGGGAATGTGTGCTTTTTCCCAGAGACGGGGTGATCAAGGGAATCCACATGAAAGCTTCGATCCTTTATTGATTTCACCTTTTTAAACTGCGTCTCTCCTGAGGATGAGGTTCGGATTATGAGAAAGACTCAGGTTAAAAAAGGGATTTGCAAATTGACACGTGAATTGTGAAAAGCCAGATGGAACTCATTATTAAAATGCCATTCCCAATATTTTGTACACTCAGTGTTTATTAGTGAAGCTGAGGTCCTAATTTGAACTGTCTTCACACATACATCATATTACAAGACACGAGCTCGCTTTTCCTTTTTGGTGCAAGACACCCAGTACAAAGTGGGGACATGTAATACATGTGGTTTCTTTGAAAAAAAAAGTTGATAAGGGCTGATAATGATATAGAGAGCTACAGTAGAAACTGTCATCATTTGTTCTTTGTGTAGCACCTTCCAGTCTCACAAATCAAAACTCCAAACTAGAGGCTCTCCATTTGTCTCCAAGCATTTTGATCATTCTGCTTTATCAGTTTCAAAGACAACGTTGCAAAAAACGTATCACAGGAGCTAGGCAATTGTGACACTTGGGAGAGAAAAGATAGAGCTTCGATGAAGGTGTTCATTGTTGTTAAGCACCAAACATGTCTGTTTGTGTTCTCATTCTTTGCTTTGCTGATGGCTTATTCCGGCTGGTCCACTGCTTTAAATAGGTGAATGCAATTTGTAAATGTTGACTTCTGTCAGGAAAGTTTTTATGTGCTTTCACTAAATAAAGAAAATAAATATCTTTGAGTTCCAGCCATGCAACGCCTCATCACAAAACAACAATAAATTCATTAGTTTTCTTAAATGATGTGAAGTGTAGTTAAAAAAATGCTGCAGTTGTGGACTTGCTGTGGAGTACTGATTATTTCGGTGTTATTTTACAATGCATATATGCATTAATATTAACGATATACTATTTCTCTGCTGTCAAATGAATGAATGGGTTATTTTAATCTATTATTGGATTCAAACAAACAGTTTGTAGAAGAGACACGGTATAGCTACTGAAGAATTGTCAGATTGGTGAGCTGTGACGTTATAGGAAGAAAAAAAATGGACCACTGCAGCCCAAGTCCTCATCGTTTCACATTATGGCCATCACTTAAACTGATGCACAGCCACTGGCTGGGCAAATGTTCTACAATGTGCTTAACTGTAATGTGTTCATTACAGGTAGATTTCGTGAGAGATGGAAATGAGGAGAGGAAATCGTGTTCAGAGAGAGACCAAGCTGAGATGCTCAAGAGGAGAAAATGTGGTGATGTCAATCTTCTCTTTAATTGTCAGGAATCGAGAGTCGTGTGTGTGCCGTGCATCTGTTCCTCTATACTCCACTACACATGTGTTGTGTGCTGTATGTTTATGAGCGCAGTGTAATGATAGATTCACAAGCTGCTCCCGTTGGACCGCGGTGCCTCTGACCTTTGACCTTGAAATCTCCAGTCAGGTTTAATGATCCAATCCTCTCACACCCTGGAATATGTTACCATGGAAACATAGCCTTTTTCCCCCGCTCATAATGCAGGAGAGTTCTCCATCCATGTCTAATTCAGTCTCAAGCCAAGTCAGTGACCTCTGAGGAGATGTTTGCAGTCTGATCAGTATATCCACAGACCGTTTGCCTCCCTGAAGCTGGTGTGAGGAT
This sequence comes from Terapon puta, assembly GCA_028564955.1. Classification (NCBI taxonomy): domain Eukaryota; kingdom Metazoa; phylum Chordata; class Actinopteri; order Centrarchiformes; family Terapontidae; genus Terapon; species Terapon puta. The sequence continues at coordinate 8,069,694 of JAOXYL010000055.1, forward strand.
GTCTTCAGGTTAAATACTAAACTTGATGTAATTGGTAATGACCTCTGCAAAGATAGCCCATGCAAAACAGCATTAAATAATAATATCAGGCACAAAATAAAAGCATTTTGATTACACTAAATTAATTTAGACGTATCCAGAGACTTCGGAAAAGATACTTCTTAGAGTAACCAGTGAATGTGTGGGAATATTGTATTTTATTTCTTTTTTTTTTTATCTCTTACAGAAAAGTACTCTGTTGCCAACAGTCATGTTTTACACATACTTGTTCTCAATTGTAATTCAATATTTCAGGACATAGCCAATTTTATCATAACTATGAATGCCAGCTGATGGGCAGTTGCACATGGCTGCATGACTCTGAATCTGCATATTCAGGTTTCATATTCAGGCTGCATTGAAATAGAGGCAATAAAAGTCAAGACAAGCTAAATGTTAGCCAGATAAAGTTAACAGTGTATGGATTCTGCATGTCCAGCTATTGGGAAGGAGGAAGGAATGGTCCCTTTTAATCAATGTGAGTAATATTTGCGTCTGTGAGCTGGGGACTAGCCACATTATCATGTCAAGTTACAAATTAAAATGCCTGGCCGCTAACAGACTGTGGATATAAATGGGCCATCATGGCCATCTAAGTGTTCTAATGACATTTTTCGCCTGCCAGACAATTAATTCTATCAATCTGCATAACCTTTCCCAAAGCTCAGAAAACAATGGCATTTTTATGGCTCAAAATGAATGGAGTCCAACTGAAAAGTATGCTGAGGCAATCATTACATTATTTAACAAATGTATTTAATTGGATTTCGATGCCTGGGTGTCTGTTTCTGGAGCGCCGGGGCCAGCGCGCTGACTCCAGCTCTGGCTAATTCAATAGGCTAAATGGAATCACTGGAAACACTCTGCAATCATCACTGCATTAGGACGCTCGTTCCCATCATGTAAACATTGCTTTGAGCTCTTGCCATTTATCCTCTGGTCTCACTGTCTCTGTTTCCCCTTTATTTCCACCACTTCTCAAGACATTCTTTCATCCTCCGTTTAATGAAAGTTGAGGTTGAGTTCCGTTTTGGACTCAAGTGAATTCACAAAAAGCAATTTACCAAAAAGCTAGCACTTCTAGACGCATGAACTGCTTAGCTCCTCACTTTTCATAAATTAGGGGTGGAAGGCTTCCATCAGACAGGGTCTCAGAGGGATTGGGAAGGTGCTAAGCACGTCTGCCTTTAACGGAGGTGAAAAACAGACTAATTCATTAAGCATTGATCACCCCAAATGACAGCAAAGTGCTTCGACATTTAGCGGGCAAATAACTGACAAATTGGCACACAATTTTTGTACATTTCCAACTCTTTAATGGGTAAAGTATGGAGCAAAAAGGCAATAAAAATGTTAGCAGACAACCCGATGAACCCACACCCAGCCCATTATGCTCACCACTCCTTATGGCTAAACGCCCTTAATGTCTTAAACTGTGGGCAAGGGCTGCCCTAATGATGCATTTTGGTGAGTGTTTCTTACTTTTTGATCAAAATTACATGTTTTATTTGATTCTTTTAAATGCAGTTTGTAATAGGAGCCCCATTATGCAGTGGGCGAATGGACCCATTATGAACGGTTAGGCGGAAAGTACCTGAGTATGTATTTGAGTAAATGTGCTTAATCTTGGATGGCCTAATATCATTTCTATCAACACTCCACCCTGTTCCGGCCTGTGAGATGAATACTGATATGACCTCATTATTGTATTATCATTGGTCGGGCTGCGCGGCCAGCGGACACACTCGCGCACGGACACCGATTCCACCCGCAGACCACCCCAGAAAAACGCAAAATGCATATCGGATCTACAAAATTTGGCAGCACAAATACTGCATGCAGACACACAGGCGGTCGCAGGCGTGTAACTACCGATTCTGTATTTCTAACAGATCCAGCCTTTGGCACGGCGTCTGCTCAAGGACAATTAAAAGAGGTTAGGCCTTGTCAGTCAACACAGGAATTCTGGCGGAGAGCGCAGGACGTGTGTGAATGTGTGTTTGCGAGACTGGGCGACGCTGGAGCGGCGCTAGATGAGCAGTGAGCTGACCCGGGCCCCAGCCAGACTTTATTAATCAAGGCAGGAAACGTGTGAAACCTCTCAAGCTTGGCCTAAAGACTTTCCTCGCTGTCTTCCTGTGATATCTGTTTCTCAGTGCTCTTTCTCGGTTTGTCTTGTTGGCCTTATTTTCCTTCATTTCTCTCTCTCTGTCGCTCTCTCTCTGTCTCTCTCGCTCCCTTGCGTGCTCTGCCGATAAATTTTGTCTCCGAGAAGATCAGATAGCAGCACAGGGATTTCAAAACAATACCTCTTCAAGCAGGGACTCTGAAAGGTGGTAATGATTTACAGCATTATACCTGTGGAGACCCGAGAACTCCTGCGCCTCCATGATTCATCTGTTTCATCTTCTCATTACACGGCCGCAGAAGGATTGATGCCTGGTACCGCTCCCCTTAAAACCGTGCTGTTGTTGAGCAAAGTCGTGCTCATTTGCAGCATTTTGTGGTTGGATGCGATTAAGTGTTTGTGGCTACCTGTGGCTATTTTACTGTTTGGTGCTTATCGGGCTTTCTTTGTGGTATTTTACGATCGGCTGTGGTCGTCTGTGTAATGCTGGCTGTATGTGGTAAAGGCCACGTTTTCCATAAACCCTTGCTTCCTGTAACAGCGCACTACTTTAACAACTCCCTTATCCCGGCATTGCTTTGTGTCTGTTTGTGTTTATCTGCTTAAAATGATGCGGTCGGGACTGGCATTGATCAAGTCAAAAGGACATTCCCACTCGATTTTCTACAAACTGGTTGGACACAGATTCAGGCTCGAGGCCGCCTGAAATGTTTGTCATTCCTTTCAGCGGTGGTGTCATTTCCATTCCCTGAAGGTGTTGGAATTGATGTAGTTATGGCTTATTAATATCAAAATGCAGAATCACCTTCACCGTCAAACCCTTGAGGTTAAGTTTTAACCCTACCGCTCTGAGCTAAAACTCCAATTGTTATCCTCAGTGAAGCAGATGGAACAAAGAGGAAAAATAGCCTTGAAAAGTAACTTTGTTTAAAACTTTGAGAAATCTAATGGCACTTATCAGAGACTATTGCGCTCACTGAATATTGCTGACACGGTTTGAGGAGTATGCTGTCAAAAGGAGACGCAGCACCAGATGTAGCCGCGTAGTTCATTTCACTTGGGGTCTCAACAGTCTTAAACCAAATGATGCAAATAAGGCAGGGGAGAATGATTAATGTGATTGCATGAGTGATTGCAGGATTGATTGATGGTTGGCCTCTTTTAATAAAAAGTTTGCGACAAATAATGTATTTTTTTTTTCGTCACAAGGAAGGAGCAGAGGTGCAGCAGAGTTGGGAGGAAAGTACCCAGACAAGTTGGTGCAATATTGACTGTGCCATCTGTGATGTGTGTGACTTCAAAGCTACAATTACTTTGAGCGGTTTTAAGACTGATACCTGCTCATGTTAAGAGGCAGCCTCTCACCTCCGGAGAGCTGCCTGCCAGACGAGAAATAATTCATTTTTAAGAAACGGAGGCAAGGGCAAATTCTGCCGCGCAGTTCTCTTCACATCCATCTTCAAAGAGAACCAAGTTCCTATATGAAACAATGGAATATTTGGCTTCTTATTCATGTCATGGGGCTTTTTGCCAGTGCAGGGTCCTTTAATTCCTCTATTGTTACTGACAGGCCCTACTGGGAAGGCCTAAGAGGCTTTTTGGACCCCACTGGACACTCTTAAACATAGACCAATCAGAATGCACAATAACAAGTTGAACATTCATTCCAGAACTGCAGGGATTTTGGTATCGGGATGATCTCCATCTTTAGAGAGACAATAAAAAGTCCCAAAGACATCCTGGGTGTTTCCACGAGAGGCCATTTTGTTCGCTGCAGCTGTTTCCTCATGTCTCTTAAATGACAGCTTTGCTGCAGCCATTAACATGCATGCCACTGAAACAAGTATTATAGTTTAATTCCTACCATGAAAAGCTTCCAGAGGCATAAAAACGGAGGCACGATATGAAGGGGGGGTGGGGGGGTGCAAAGACAGACAAGCTCCAGAGGCCTCATTGCTTGTGTGTTGCGTTGACTTAATGGCAAATGGATGTCATTGGAATTTCGAGCGAGGCAGCAAGATCTTATCGCGCAGATAAATGAATTAATATTTTACACTTCAGCTGGATTTTTTTTTCTGCGACAAGAAGGCTAGAGTTGAGGGGGGAGTCAAGTAAATTAAGAAAAAAGAAAAGAGAATGAGACAGAATGGGAGAGAAATAAGAGCTAGGGATGTGAACTCTTCTAATGTTATTCAGAGGCAGTGAGTCATGTAAGAGAAAAGGATCTTTTCTTGTTCCAGTCAAGGACATTATCTGCTCCTGCTAGCAGTTATTAGCATTAGCATTTATATATTCAATGCAATTTTGAGGTCTGGTGATACTCTGAGGGGTCAGGAGAGAAAAACGAAATGAGGGAGGAAGGATAAAAAAGGTCTTTTCTCTGTGTGCAATTGGCGCTAACCAGGACAGAATAACCAATGAGGTAAGACACAAGGACATTTCATGCTGGAATTCAATCTGTGATCAGACCTCAAATTCTCTCCCATCAACAGGAGCGGGCCACACCTCGGAGCAACGCAGAAATAATGTGGACAATCTCAGTATGATCGAGGAATGAATATTTTGATCACTGAAGTTCCCGAACTGGCACTTGAATTTTTGCGCATTCATACCTGTTCTTGATTAAAAGGATACACTGTGCAATTATTTAGCGAAACGTATTAATACTGCACATTTAGTGGGTTTAACCCTTCCGTGATCCACTCTCTAGGGACGTGTGAGAAGGTTTGTGGGTCAGATTGCATTCAGAGGAAATGGTTTGAATAATTGAAAATTCAGCCTTAAATTATGTTTTCCGTGAAAGAAAAGTGGGGGTGGTGATCCACTTGATGGACACACACACACACACACACACACAACACAAAGACTGTCTGGACATAGTCAGCTAATGGCCCCCCCCCCTCCCCGGCACAGGAGGGTCAGAGATCATGAGCTCAAGCGCCTCAGACGGTTCGACATAGTTAAGTGCATCATCTGTTCAATTTAAAGACAATAAAAGGCAATCAGAATGGCCTATACCTCGCTGCGTAATTGGGAAATTTGGGCCATAATGACACAGAAAATTTTAAGACTCGTCTTTTGAGAGAGGGCCTTCTTTTGACCGGCTTCACTGCTCTCTAACTGAATAGAGGGCTGGATTTAGAGGTCATTATTTGTTTGTGAAGAATGGTGGCTGTCAGGGAGAACTAAATCATCTGAATATTGACACTGGGAAATAAATTTACTCCCAGAAAGTGCCAAATATGTATGTATGTGGAGAGAGAGAGACAGAGAGAGAAAGATTTTCTCAGGATTCTTGTATTTACCCTGCACCAACCTCTCTGTCATCCCTCTGAATTCAGCTTCAGAAACACACCTGCAGCCGTATGGTTTGCATTTTTATTTTAGGCAGGCATTATTTACTCAATTAAACCATGGTAAAATGTTGTGCGCTTGAACATGCCATTCCGACTGTCTGAGCGCCATTATGCACTGTAGCTTCTTTGACTTGAAAGAAAATAGGTACTCCCACTTCAGCGATAGGCCTGCATTTCGTGCACCTACATCATTTTGGAGGCAGATGGGATGTAATGCCCATCATTTCTACCGGCGATGTGCATTAAGATGGCTCTGAAGACAAAATGAGCTTCCTCTGTGGAGACAACAGAGCTTAAAAATAAAAGGAGCTTTGTGGCGAGAAGAAGTTGGCGTCTTCATTTCAATACAGAGCAGAGACAGAGAGAGTGAGGAGCCGCAATCTATGAATCTTTTATCAACATTCATATTTCAATATAGTTTTATATACCACCTACGTGAAAGATCATCTTTACATAAATTCATCCCTCAGTGTGTCCACAAAAGTCATCTAATCTCAGATATAATGAGGCTCTTTATTCTCATCATCTTTGTGTTTGTTCCATGAGTAATTTGGGGAGGGGGGGGCTTAAGTGTCACAATTTGCCCCCCTCCTCCTTCTCTCACACACACATATGCACACACACACACTCACAGCCCACCTTGTCCTAGACAGTCATTGTGCAGTTGTATTAAGTGGTAGGGGGCAGAGGAGGAGGGGATGGGGCACAGTGAGGGGAGCACATTCTCTTCTGAGGCTGACTTTGAGATTGTTATTATCATTTTCAAAGCATCAAAGCTTTCTCACTCGCTTTTTCTCACTCTCTCTCCATCCAAGCTTAAAGAGATGAAAGTTTGCCTTTGTTCCATCCCCTGCTACATTACCTCTATGCATTAGGCCTCCTCTTTATCCGTGAAATTACCTTTTAGCTTTCTCATTCAGCGCAGGCAGTCTGCATGCGACGAGATGGCTCGCACTTTTTCACCACATCACATCCCCCCTGCACACCTCCCTCTCTCTCTCTCCCTCTCTCTCTCGCTCTCTCTCTATTCTAAAAAGATTGTTGCATTTGCAGTTTGATTTTGTCTACACCTCTCTCTCTCTCTTTCTCTCTCTCTCTCTGCCGTTTCACTGTATTTCTCTCTCTCTCTCCCCCTCTCTCCACTTCATATAAGGTCCATCTGTCCCTTCATTATATGGTTAGTGTTGTTCTTTGATCGTTCTATCTCCAAAGCAAACACAGGGGTCTGTGTTGTTCCCCCCATCACGCAGATGGCTCGGAGATGATGGCTGAGATGCTTCTGTTCTCGCTGCTGTTCAGAGAGCCACTTTCCCAGCCTCTTAAAGCGCTCTTTGAAGCTGACAGGAAGCACTCTAAGAGAGAAAAGTTGCTTGATCGTCATGCAAAAACACTTTCCTCACCCGTTTTTTTTTTTTTGTTATGAATGTGTTTTTTTTCCCCTCTTTGATTGAGCTGATCTCTCTGTGTCTTTTTGTCTCTTTCATATGTATCCACCTATCTATCCATGTATCTATCTATCTATTCATTCCTGCAATTTCTTCAAGCGACTGCCTCTAAACTGGAATCTTGGGACCAGGTGAAATGATTTTATATAGTGATTGTATTTTACAAGCCGCAGTAAAATATTCTGAAGCTCCTAACTAACATCATTACAAGCAATGAACAGGAAATAGTGTAAGGGTCAACGCCTCGGCAACCACTGCCAAGTCAATAGATTTAATAAATGTTCCCCTGTCCATTAAATGCTCATATAGGAGTCGCCGGTGTGTTTGCTTTGCAAAGCAATACACGTGAGTAAAAGTCCTTTCCACACTCGTAAACTCATCGCGAGAGAAGCACTTACTGGGCATTGTTTGGCCGCAAGACTTAATATACAAATGAGAAAAAGTGTATATGGGTAAGGATGGGAGATACACACAGACAGAGATACACACACGTTCTACACAGCTGGAATGACTCTTCGCAGACTAATGTAATTAATAGCTTTTTATCCATGTAGAATTTGAAATGAAGATGTAAATTGTTCGTTTAACATAGCCATAGGACATGGAGGCTTCTGCTGTCAAAGTCAATTACAGACTCAGCATAGTCCCAGACTTTATGAAAACCTAATCAAGATGTGGTCTGTGTGTGTGCGTGTGTGTGTGTGTGTGTGTCTGGACAAAAGATGAGACATGCAGAGCGAGCTTGTACGCATGCATTTGTATGTGTGTGTGTGTGTGTGTTAGTGTGCGTGCAGCCTCTGTCTTAGTGTAAGCAGAATGTTTTAAACTCATTCGGGCCAGTTACGCCAATATGAAAATATCTGCAAACCAAATCTTATCAGCGGAGATAGAAGCTTGTTCTGTTTTAGCCACTGTGTTGGAGGAGGGTTATAATCCTAGAAAACATTTTGACTTCAACTCCCGCTGGAGCTGTTTTCTACCCAAGTTGCTTTATCCTGCCTAATGTCAAATAGATCTGAAGTACAATCATACAATCATAAACTGCTGATAGGCCCTACACTGTAAGGTTTGTAGATGTCCTATTAGTCAAAACATAAGTACAGACAAAAGCCATAACAAGAGTTACTATTTTATTTGGAGTAGATTTAATTCTCTATTGAATTGATGGGTTATGTGAGGCGGTGAATTATAAATGCACATATCAACATACAGTAATATATGCATTTGTGCACTTTCTACAGCACTAATGTTTGTAATTGCAAAAGCTGAAACAGTTGATCAGTTCACTGAACAGTTAATCAAGAAGTTGATTACCCCCCGCCCAAAAAACAAGAGACTGGTTGCAGCCACTCAAATGTCAATATGTGCAAGGAGCTTTAGATTTTGGACTGTTGGTTAGACTACAGAAGCTATATGTTCACACAGCTTATAGACCAGGTTGTTTGACTGTTCAGTGGCTACACAATGACTGTAGTCATCTGTGGTCCTCTGTAAACTCTTTTGTAGAAGCCAGTATACAGCAGTAAAGAGCCTGTATATCTTTTTTTCTGAAACATGTAGACCTTGTTCAGCATTTCACCTGCTAATCATCAGCTCATTTTTTATCCATTCTTCTGTTTACCAACGCAAGACTGTTTATCGCTCAAAAAAGTCGAAAACAGTGGTGAAAAATCTTGTCAAACTTTCTAATGCAACTTGTCAAGCCAATGGACAAGTGACACAAATTCTGTTGACAGAACTCAAATACCCAAATGAGCTCAGTGGAGTAAGCCATGCAGGCGGAGGTTTGCTTGTGTGGAAAGTCATTTATAAACGCCAAGGGTAGCCATTCATGCTCAATGATTTAGGACTTTCAAAACACATTTCTAGCTCATTTGAATAATAATGGTCATAAAAAACATTGCCTGAGGCGCAGCAAGCATACATCAAGCAACAACAAATGCCTTCTGAAGTTGTCGAAAGGCCCACAAACACGAAAACAATTAGGACACACAACTTAATTTGCGAAGGGTATGTTTCTCTGTTATGCCATGCTCATTTTAATGAGTTTGAAAGCAGGAGTGTCCTGTAGTTTGTGCTGCTGATTGATTGACTGTTGCAGTCATACAGTGCAGGCTAGGACAGCCCGCTGATAAACCTCACTGTGTGTGTGTAGGCATACACACTTGTGTCTGTTTACACATGCGCACACAAAAACACATTTTCTATCTGTGGTTCCTTATGCCTGACTTAATCGCACCAGGTAGCTGATGATCAGACATTCAAACACCCAAGTGCCACGCACTCACATGAAGATGGATCAAACAAACCTATGCACTTCAAACAGACGACCTCATGATTGCCTTACATCAAAACTAGCATGCAATTAAGGCTGAGTAGTGTTCATCAGCCTAGCCTCGCTTTGTCCAGAGGCTTTTCATTGTCCAGCACACTTGGCAGCAAACATCAGTGTAGGGAATCAAAAGATGAGTGCAATTACATATTGCCAGCCAGCATAAAAAGAACATTTGATTTTACCATACATTCTTGCCACGCAGTTGGCCTGACCCCAAATATGTAACACATGGAAGACAATGTAGATACAGTATAACGTGAACAATAAATGAAGTAAGCCAAATGCACCAAAATGGCAGTTAGTTAGTGTCTTTATAATGGTGCAATATACAGTCAAATAATATATATGAAACATTACTTACTAGTTTTCTCCAGTGCAGCTGCGTGAAAATGTCCCTCCTGTTGTTCTCCACAATGTGTCACAACACAAGATCTGACCAAGGATTTGTTTTCCAAGGAAAAAAAAAAGCTTTTTGGAAATTCAACTGTGAAAATTGGGATTTTGCCTTATTCTTGTGCTGTTGTGCTGGTAAAGTGCAGTAGTCTGACTGTTTGGTCAAATATCACAGATTGACGTTTATACATCATTTGTATGTCATTGCAAATGTAACACACCCTTAATACACATTACAAACTGACAAGGCATCATTTTCTTTGTTTTTGTTATTTGAATAAACAGTGAGCGGGGTTACGTCCAAAAAAGAACCCGCGATAGGCAAAATACGGAAGTAGTCAGCTTTATTTTTTATAATTATTATAGATGTTTTAAGGTTGTAAAAGCCCACACTACACACTTTATACACTTTTCTCAGACAGGCATTAACATTTTCTCACTTTTCTCTCTTGTTTAAACACTCTCAAAGTTTAAACCTTCGTGGAAAAATAAGTCCAGTATTATAGAATGAAACCAAAGATCAAAACCTGTTTTCAGCCAGCGATTGAAGATTTCTGTAAATTTGGCAAGCTGAACCCATTCTGTACTGTACAGGAGACACGACACAGAGGAGACTGATTGACAATGGTCTACAGTCCCTTAGCCAATCAGGACACAGAACACAATGTGCTATAAAAAAATGAAAGAAAGAAAGAAAGAAAGAAAGAAAGAAAGAAAGAAAGAAAGAAAGAAAGAAAGAAAAGCATGCAGAATTGCACAAAAAAAGTCAAAACAGCGAGACCGTGAAAGGTGAAGCGAGTTATAGTGAGGGTTCACGGTGCTGCAGACATTTATGAAATAGCTCTTTCGGGGGTCATCCAATGCTATTGGTATCCATACTAATAGATCCGGTCAGTTTAAATAGTGTCAGGTAACTTCTGAGTTGACACTTATATATTGGATATTTTTTGCAGTCATTCCCATTTTTATTCGTTGCAGTAAACCACTGCAATCCAGTCCTGCAAGTGATGAAAATAAGTTTGAAAAACTGGTTCCAAGTACTTTTTTTCATAGAAAGTACAGTGGCACTTAAAGGATTTTACAATATTTGAGAGTATATATGCTGCAATTCATGCTTTTTCTGCACTTTCAGTAGCAGCAATTTTGACTTTTTTGTGAAGTTGTTTTGCTTTTAGCTTGGTGTATGCAGTGAACTTATCACAATCATCTGGTATTTTGAGTGAGAATACATCATTTAATGAGAGTTAGCCATTGTTAACCAAACCAGACAATCCTGATCAAAGGAGAGCATCTCTAAGCATGTTGGACTTGCTGAACATTTTCACAGGGTGCTGCTTAATTTATCATTACAATATAACAATGAACATTTTTATTTGCCCAAAGAATGTGGAATGAGATTAGGCCAGAAAACAAGAATCTCATGATAATCACAATGATCTAGTTTCCACAAGAAAACATGCAACTTGTATGCCAGGTGCAGTTTTCCATAAGGTTTGAGTCTGAACCACAAAATGTTTCTTGTCTTGTTGCATAGCTTGTCATACACAGTGGCCTCACTGATTGGTTTTTATCGTCTGTCTCCACTGGAGACCATGTACACTCATCCAGACAGTACCCACACATGAAACAACATTCGAGACACACGTACACTTTTTACACACAGAGGACAATACCCAACGCAGCCTAGATGGAAATGATACAAACAAACACACACAGTCCGCTGACTAAAAAAGCTCCCAGCAAACAATGCAAAGTGAAAAGATATTAATATTTAAATAGATCATTTGCAAGATTGGTATAATTAGTGGCTCATATTCATGTATTCACTTCAGGGATATCACATTGAGACATGTCTACTTATTCAAATAAGATGCAACATGTCACAGGGTGCATATATGCAAATGCACATATGCCGCTAATTACACATTGCCTGTCACAAAGAGAGAGAGGCTTTCAGCAAAAATGTTCAAAGTTTTCTATGAACTGTTCAACCAGGCTGCTCAGGTCTAATTAAAACATGCATGTCCCCAAGGCCTTATCAAAGCACTGTAGAAATATGTACATCTCAAATAGAGGAGAATTAGCTAAATAAAGGACCTCCCTGGTGCTTTTGTCCTGCTCAGATTCCAGGCTCTGCACTAACAAACTTTATTTCTGATTGATACTGATAGTCCACCGCAGGGATTTGAGAATATTTTGACCTGAGGCGGGGGACTTTTATTTTGACATCTCCTCCCCTGGCACAATCCCAGATTTGATTCTGTAGTTGACACCAGCTGCATTGAAGGCTGTTGTGATGGAGATTGTTATTTTAATGAGGTGGAAATGAGAGGTAAACCTTCTAGGAAGCGTTTTCTAATTAACCAAATGATTTGGCCTATAGGGTTGGCTACTGACAAACTCTGCATCGTGCCCCGCGAAGATGGATAACAGTGTTTATTTTAAGGCATCACAGGAAATCAAAAACTAATGGACTTTTTACAAAGGTAGTACAACTTTTGACTGATTCTTACTGAGAATATCTCGTATCATTGTCTTATTTGATGTAAAAACAACTGGGAACCATTCATGAAGTAATTCATTTTAATTCACTTCAGAAGTTCGGTAAGCTCTGTCCACTATACAGCAACAAGGCTGAAGTCCATTTACTTGTCGAAACAGCTATTTAGGTGTCATTTCATGCTATATATGCTTAATAACATGGTTGAAATATTTACTGCTGAACCATGTTGCATCATGTCCATCCAACTCTCACTGCTTCTCTTTCCTTAATGTCCATTCTGTTTGACCAAAATACCAATGAGATTTTGAAAACGCTTATATCACATGTTGGGTCAGTGTGGATTAGTGGCCAATTCAAATCTGAGCTTTTTTTTTTCCTAATAAAAAAAATAGATCATTTCAGCTCTATAGCAACTGACAGGTGTAACAAATGCACCTGTCAAAAATGATGGTTCAAAAAGGACATCTGTGTCTCACTTTCAGATACGTATGCATTCATGTTAACATACATTTGCATTTACACATGCAAACACAAAGACTAAAGCATCCATTCTGGGGAGCTCAGAGTGCAGAGCTGTCCAGAATCCTGTCTGTGTGAGGAAAATGTATGCAGCGCAAATCAAAGTGATGTTGCACACAGTAATCTTTCTCTATTAAGGATGTCACTTTTTGCAATCTTTTCGCAATTGCGGCCTAATATCCTTTACCACTCCACTGCTGGGCTGGTGAGCTTCTGCAAGCGCGCATACACACATACACTCACGGTCTCATCACACACATCCACGGTGTGTAGGTATCCCACTGAAGGAGTCAGTCATGTGTGTCTTTCAGATAGGAGTTCAGAAAGCCCTTGATTAGGACAGGAAGTCATGTGTGTAAAATTCACACTTTTTACCAGCACTGTCTCGCTGTACATAGTAAAGGTAGCGTGCACGGGTGTGTATGTGTGTAGCACGCACATCTATAGAGATCATAATTAACTGACGTAAAGGTAAATAGTAATATAAAATTAATTACACGCTAACAGTGAATTCCTTTGTACCTTTCAAAGTGAGCTCAGTTCTAATTTCGGGGTAAAATAATTATATCCGGAGCTGTTTTGGAAATGAAACGCCTTGCCTCTGCTATGAAAGGCAAATTATTTACACTTGGTTTGTTTCTGATGATAAAATTCAAAATGGAGACCCAGCCGTCTTGCAAACTGGAGATAAAATGGGCTATTGTTTAATTCTACTGATCTTCCTCAGGTGCATTTAGATCTTCTTTTCTGTTTCATGATTGAGCTTCATTTACTCAGCTATGCCTTGATTCGCACTGAATTTCCTTTAGCATGCTAATGCTGACCAGTTGCCATCTCCGCTGAAGCAAAAAGTAAGTGCACCCCAAGATAATCCTCTGCATTTTTGTGTTTAAGGCATTATTCTATAATATTTGATCCATTCCATTATTTATTATTAACTAGAGAGACTCTACATGTTAATGGTCAAAGGCTGTTCCCCTCATGTTCCTCTCAGGGGCTAAAAACAATTACATCAACATGGCTTGATGATGTTGATGTTCAACATGTTCCAACTATCTACCACAATTATACCTGCTAGAAACACCTTTGTATTTGCAGGAATATAATGTGGCATACTCCTTATCAAATGCCCCCCCGGCCCAGTGCACTTTAAGGGGTTGGTTCTTTTCTGTTTAATTCTCTCATTGTTGGTTGGTCTGTTGGTCACCATTTTGGTCCAAGGTAAAAATATCTTGACAACTACTGGATTGCTATAGGATCGAATTTTTGTACACTCATGCGTGCATCTCACCGGATGACGCCCACTGACTTAAGCGATCTCTGGTGCGAGCACAAAGTTGACACTATTGTTTATTTGTGACACGTCTTCATAACTTTTTGATAGATTAACATTCACCCTTTTCATACAGTACCATCCATTTACTAAAAAGAATTGTGGCATACACTGAAGGTCATCCTATCACACTGAAGCTGCTGGGTCTGCAGCTCAGTGCTCTTAAGCAGGGGGTCCCTTTGAGTGTGGAAGTTGAATCGAACAACTAATTTAAAAGCACACCTTTAACCAGATAAGTGGGAGTAAGATGCAAAAAAAAATCAACTGCTTGTTTGGGCAGAATGAAAACCCGCAGACTCTTGCTGAGTGTCACATGTTAAAAACAGCCATAGTGAAGGCATTTCCAAAGAGAGGTTTCCGGCCATACTTAACTTTGATTCCATGCTGCTTAGTGTATAAGTAAGGGCAGCATTCATGCACCCTTATTACTTTTTGATATCACCTCTTATGGTGCAAAACATAGCCCACCTACATGCTACAATTTGCAATACATTTAGTGTTATTGACCAAGGTCCATAGGCGCCCTGTAATTTAAGGTACCAGGCACAGACTTTTACTGCACTTCCCTACAGGGTTCCTAATTTCCTCTGGATTGAAGGTGCTTTCGTTTACGCTGCACATCCGTGAAAACATTAGAGGGGTAAAAAGGTAAGCACTTCCTCAATGCAGATGGAGTTATCTATAATCATAGCTGTAGTATTTAGTCCTCTCCCCTCCTTCCCTCTCCTCCTTTTTTCTCTCGCCCCTTCTTTCTCAATTGTGTCCCTCGCCTCTGGCAAATGGGAGTCATTTGTTTGTGTGAACTTCCCATAACCCGCAGCGCGTGAGACACTTATCATTCAGAGTGGGGCTGCTCCGTCCTGAGTTGTAATACCTCTTCTCTCCTCCTCTTTTCTTTTTTTTTCCTTCTTCTTCTTCTTCTTCTTCTTCTTCTTCTTCTTCTTCCTCTTTTTCTTCTTCTTCTTCTTCCTTTCTTCCATTATTTTTCATTTCACACCAGTAAAATCTCACAATGGTTCATCATGAGTCTCCATTCTTTCACTCCCTCCTCACCCATTTCCCCCTCTACAGTATGCCCCCATTCAGTCTCTCACTCCGTCTCTCTCTCTCTCTCTTTCTCCCCCACTTCCCTCTCTCTCTCTCTCTCTCTCTCTCTCTTCAATCTCATTCCCCATGTAATCTCGGGGTACAGAGGACCATTTTCATTACTGCACTACTCATCTTATCATCCACGCTGTCATCTCCTCTGTCTCCCGTCTTTTTTATATTCCTTTATTCTAACAAGTCTGCATCTCAGAAGCCATCACAGGTCCACCCCTTTTCATTTCCCTAATGTACCCCAAACACACACACACACATCAACTCTTGCACACAAACACACACCGTACCCTGGCCCTAACCCCTAGTCTCATTGCCCTAACCTGGTCCCCATCATCGTGATGTAGAGTGCACCCCAGCTCCCTGCAATTGTGTAAATCACTGTGTTTGTTGGAGTGTGTGTGTGTGTGTGTGTGTGTCTGTGTGTGTGTGTGCGTGTGTGTGTGTGAGTGTGTGTGCATGCTGCCAACAGTACAGTTAGCTTTTTTTTGTTTGTGTATTATCTCTGCAAGCAAAATGAGCAGCAGGAAGACAATACAGACAGCCTAAACAGGGAATGAGAGAATAAGAGTGGAAGCAGGGAGGCAAAAATTTAGATGAAGTCAGAAGGAGACAAACAGAGAGAGAGAGAGAGAGAGAGAGAGAGAGAGAGAGAGAGAGAGTGATTTTAAGGAGGGAAAGCTGTCATTGAAGGCCGAGGTGAGCCTTAACCCTCTTGCTTGCTTGCTTTAATCCCTCATTTATGTGAACTCAGCTTTGGAAATGAAGCTGTCACTATATTTTCCTTCCCTTCACCCATGCTGTGGTATAATCAGAAACCGCACATGCATGCCACACACACACACACGCACAAACACACACACACACACGCACACACACACACACAGAGTTGCAGGACGGAGACACAGAAAATCACTCAGGAGAGGTTTTAAATTCATTCCAGAGTTGGAAGCAGAGATTCGTACAGCCTCACCTTGTCTCCTAGAGGAGGAATCATCGGATATGTTGGAGACAGTGGGGAATTATGGGTAAATGCACTGGTGAGAAATGATAGTCTGCAATCTCCGGCTCTAATCTGGGATCGCTGACACATGCCATTCATTTCAGTCTGTACCAATATTCCCCTGCATGGTGTAGAGTGTAACTGTGTGACTTTGCAATCTTTTATGCCCACTTCTGAGACCAAATCTACTCAGTTAAAAAAAAGAAAACACTGTAAATCTGCATTAAAAAATTCAGAATTCATTCAAATAATCTTTGTTAATCTTGATCGCGTTAATGACATCTTAATGAGCGTATTGAACTGCTGATGCAAATCGTCATGTTATGCATTTTGCCACACATGAAACATATGTCAGTGTGTTTCTTACTTTTGCTGTCAAGGTTTGAAATAAAATGATTGATATACATACACATACGCCATCTTAGATGCTGCAACTTTAGTTAGTATGTGATGTTCGTGACATGAAAATATGATGAGTGATTTTTTTTTCTAAATTTCTCCCCTCTTTTTTATTATTTTGACATAGAATGACAGAGGAAGGGCAAAGTACATTGATAACAGCCATTAAAGGGCAATTTGTCTAATGTGAAACTACAGACTTGTACTGCCATCTAGTGGTCATAAGAAGAAGAGGACGGATGGGTGCATAGGCAGATGGGTGAACGGATGGATGAATCAGTTAAATTGGCCATATGAACTGAACAGATGATAACTTTCCTCAAAGCCATGTCCATTTTTCTTTGGAAAATGTATCCAGTATATTTATATATATGTACATATATATATGTACATATACATGCAAAAGGAAGTTGATTGTGTCAGTAATATTTGAGTGCTTGTGAAGTGAATTCATTTTTTTCTCAGTGTATTTTCATTCAGCAGGTGAGTTGAAAGTCAAATATTGTTTTGAAGTGTTTTGAAACTACTAAAATCCTGATATATGTTATATATGAATATTTGTTATATTCCAGATATTCTGACTCATTTTCACCACTTTCAAAATGTGTGCGAAAACAACTTAATGCACTGAATCAGCCCTCAGTAGTAAATTTGGATAATTTTTAAGAAATTGCAGCAGCAGTTTAAAAATCAAATTAAGATGCAACTAAATAACAAGACAAAATGGCCATTTTCCTGTTCATCCTTTACCCCTCCATCCCTCTGTCTTTTCACCCCCCCCACCACTCGTCGTCCTCCTCAGGTGGAGTGAGCGTCATACTGGTGTGTAATAGCGTGCTGTCAGTGTGGGCAGCGGCGAGGTGTGGGGAGGAGAGCGGTGCGTCTCAGATGAGATATGTGACTGGCATGCTAACACACAGTTTTATCTGAGGAAAGAGAAAGAGGCAGGGCCCCCACATCTCCTCTCTATAGGCCTTTGATTAAAGCTGCCTGGGTACACACACATGTGCGCACTCCCAAAAACCCCACAGACGGAAGTGTACACACGTGCACCCACGCAGATTATAAATAAATTGCAGGTGGAAGCATACGCACACATACAGTATATATGCATATACACATCCTCCCATTGAGGATGGTGTTGTTTTGACCTAAGCCAGGTAGCTTGTCCATTACGGAGTTGATAGGAGGATTTGGCCATGTTGATTCAAGGCAGCATCATCTCCTCCGCCATAAATAACCTGAGTGTTTTCTCTGAGTCGCACAACAATATACAGAGAATAAGAGCTCTCAGCTTTATCCCCTGGCCTCATCCACTTCCATCCACGTACTCACACATACACATAGGCCCGGAGAAAATGATTGCGTGCGGATGGACATAAGCAAAATAAGCAATTTGAAAGTACAGTCGGCCCTGGTACGGCTCAGTTTCAGTTTAAATTATTGTTTAACATTCTAGTTTGGCTTTAGGGTTTGTCTCAAATGGACGGAGGGGGAGACTAGTTTGATTTTAGATGAGCAGCATCATCCGACAGTGCTGTCTCAATAGCTTGCCAATAAAGCTTTGTATACAAACTATATAGCCCAGACCAATGGAACTGTTGGGGAAGCATGATGACTTCCATGAAGGCAGTAATGGACAAACCACGGTCACTATTCTTGCATGTGCGGCAACCATATTGAAATACATTTTTTCAATTTATTATCAACATGTCTATGTCTGACTATATTGTCTTCCTTTCAGGATCAAATATGAAAAAAAGTCCATTTTCGTTTTTCTAGCAATACCCACTGTAATGATTTGTTGTGGCTGGTAGCAGATAAATGTTTGACTGGAAAAGAATTTGTTTTTGTCAATCTCAAACTTTACTCCTACTTATTTAAGAAAAAGAAAGAATGAATGAATATATACTAGTTTCATTTTGTGCAATGATACACATACCAGGTAAACAATAAGGGAGTTTGGTTTACATTTGGTACCGTGTTGTATTTCCTCTTCTGGCAGCAAGAGGATGCCACTGAGCCATGCCTTACTGTGACTTTGGTGAGTCTTTCAGTGTGGTCATATAAAATATATTTTCAGTTAATATACATTCAGTCCATTCATTCAAAATAAAATACTCCAAATCCATTCAAAATTTCATTTTAATCATATTGTTGTTATCAACACAGACAAAACACAAATACACTTGATTCTAGAAATTGAATAAATTTAAAATTGATGATCCAAAATATTCTTTTGATCATCTATTTGACTATATACACTAAGTTATCAAAATATTGCAATTTATCCACATTCATTTTTGCACTTAACCTGAGGTCTTTTTAAACTATGTATAAATGATATTATTGTTATCATGTTGATCCTGACCACCACTTTTTATGTCTGAGCTGCTGATAATAGGTATATTAAGAATATATCTGTGCCATTATGTAAGTTATATACATTCATCACCCATTTTTGGAGACAAACAACTGAATATATTTTTTCCGATTGTTAAAATAGTTATTTCCTCTGTACACTCCAAACTGTGTTTTTAAGTAAAAAAATCTAAATCCAGAAAATCAGCAACAACATCAGAAGTTTGTAAGCACAGAATTACTGATCTTGGACCAGTTTACAGGTACAATCAGTCTTACTGATCCATATTGTAAAAAATAAAACAAAACAGAGTATTCAATTTTATTCAATGGCCAGTTGTCTCTGTGTTTTATGATTAGATTGTATTTTGTACATCTACACATAATCAGTTAACAATTAATATGCACAAGTGATAGACATCATGTCCATGAGGAACCAT
>JAOXYL010000055.1:8100688-8113000 GCA_028564955.1 Terapon puta
AGCAACCAAAAGCTCTTTGATGCCATAAAACCTGGTGCTGAGAGGCTATCTCTGTGTGAACTGGCCATAACACTGTCGCCTCTATTTAGATTAGAGGTTTTAATAGTCGCAGATGATGAGCAGCCGACCAACTGACTCTAGTGAACCACTACTTCCTGAAACCCAATTGTAAAAAAAAAAAAAAATACGGCTAAGTAGAATATTCACTCATTCACTACTCCACTGAAGGAAAAGCTTTTATTTTGACAGTAAACATAATTAACCACATATTTAGATTTTTATATATATGTATGATACAAGCATCCAAACTGAAGAATCAGTTTAGCCTGTAATGTGTAACACAGATAGTTGCCTTCTATTTTAGAGTCTGAGGCCTGGCAGAATTCCCCAATCTTTCCTATAAACCCACGGTGCCTGAAGTCACTTAATGAGTGTCACAGTCATTGTTCCTCTTGACAAGTGTGAGAGCCAGCTTAATAACATTCACCCTTAAAAATGTAAGAAAAAAATGCTGACAGTGGTAAGGCAGTCCAATATAACAACACCGATTATAGCCTTAAAAAGTTACCAACCACTCTTTGACACAATGAAACTTCAGCATTGCAACCTTCACAAAGGTAGATGTATCCAGTGTATTTTCACAAACTTTTGTCCGACAATTAGATGTGTGTGTGCAATTAAGGAAATGAATAATTTAAAATATTTTTGATAATGCTAGCAGAGGCTCTTTTAGAAGTTGTTTTAATACATTTGCAGTTGCTCTATTATTGGTCGAGCATCAGAGGAGAAAAACACATCGCAACTGTATTACCACCTTCCTGCTACCTTCCTATCTGTTGCTTTCTAATGCTGCTCTCACTACGGGATGCGTCCTTACTCAGATGAAATGGGTTATCAAACGATCTTTACAGCACAGCATATGTGACATAGTGAGTCTTATCTGTTTTCACAAAATGTCGTCTGTGGACAGAAAGGCGAGGGCGCTATCTCATAAAAATGCACCAAACAAAACACAGTCTCGCACACTTGGACAACCACTGCACATATCGTACGGTTCAAATATACAACAGCTCTGGTTACGAGGCTAATAGCGGCCGTTGTTTGCGAATGGGGATTACCACCATATTACCACCAAAATAGTGACCACGTGATTTAGCAGAACATGTTACCTAACTTCCTTGAGAAACTGCTAAAGGTATGCTTCACTTCCTCCGCAAAACAACATCCCTTTTATTTCTTACAGCCAATGTGGATAGTTTGCATTTCAGTGATGATATAATTCACAGGCGTTTGACTTACCAGTGTTTCTGTTTCTGTCTGGGATGTGCATTTATCCAGGTGTACCGTCGTACTCCGGTAGCGAGCAGCCCCTCAGTGCGGCATTAGTCTAAGAGACACTAAGAATGGGAAAACGGCAAAGGTGTCCGACAACATTAAAAGGGAAGGTTGGAGAGCTGAGCAGCCTATAATTCATGGAGCGACACATTGGATGGCGCCACCATAGCCCTGTCATTAGATCGATTTACTAAACAAACTCAAAGTGGGGTGGGGATGTTAAACAGTAACCCAGCGCCATAAAAACCAAAAGGAAAAGGATCACCAGGTGTGTGTGTTTCTGTGCCTGTATGTGTATGTCGGCCAGGGCCTCTCACACCACCTCTGAGGGCAGAAGGTAAGAGATCCAAGAGGTCTGAGGTAATGTTTCACAAAATGATGGTGAAAAAGTAACAATTTTAGACATTTATTTCTCTTCTCAGCTAAACACTTCAGCCATGCACACAGGGGTTGAGTGTCAGCAAATACAGTGAAACAAGTTTATTTTTCATTTACACTCGCACCTTTCAAAATGAAGTCCCATTTTGGATGAAAACCAAAGACAAATAGCACAATCGAAAATGACAAATTTGGAGTTGAAATCTATTGTAGTATCAACAAAGACCAGCAGGTGGCAACAGTACATTTATATTGAGCCAGCAAAGCAAAGGTTAGTTTTCTCTCACGTCATATTCCCATCCTTAATATTTAAAAGGTTCAATTCCAGCTGCGGTCTTTTGTCACAATTCATCTCTCACACCCAGTGCTTTGCTTCTCTCTCTGCACTTTCAACTTTTGAAATGTACATAAACTTTGAGGGATTTTTTTTTTTTTCAAAAGACGAGACACACCATTAAGTGAAGGGTATCAACAGTGGTTTGATTAATAAAGCAAAGAATTGTACACCTCTCCTTGTCAAAAAACTTTGACAAGACATTAAAGAATGGTTAAGTTACAAAAAGTTACAAAATAAAGCAAACAAAGCCCATATTTTCCACACACCAATTTTCACATAGCCTTTCCCAGGGGGCACATGTAGCAGGTTCTCCTCCCCAAGAAGGTCAGCATGTCCAAACAGTTAAAAGTGGTCAGACTCAGAAACACCTCATTGACATTCTGCACTGCAATGTTTTCTAAGTAATACAGCCGGAACATGTGGTAGGGGATGAAGCAGATCACCATGATGAGAGCAAAGAACAGACTCTTGAGTTGAGCCCCAAAGTCCTGCTGAGAGGTGCATCCCTGGCGATGCTTCCTGTATAAAACCCTCAGGACATTGGCTTGGAGGGCCGTCAGCGTGGCGGCCACCACTATGATCACCGTGCTTACGATGTAGTTTAACACCTTGGGTCCGTGCTTGATGTGTTTGCCAAACTGGAAGCACTGTGTTGCATTTGTGTTACTGTTGTTGCTGGCGTCCATGCTCTTTCCCTCAGTATCTTTACCATAGGTAAGCGAGATTACGCAAGGGACCGAGATGAGGATGACCATCCACACCACAACGCTGATCAGGAGCGCGTGAATCCTTTGGAGGGAGGCCAGCAGCTGAACCTTGTGGTAGAACGTCAGCAGGCGCGTAATCAGGATGACCACGTAGAATATGAAGGACATGTACATGTGGATGTGGATCATGCTGCTGACCACTTTACACCAGCTGAGGCCCAGGCCCCACCACTGAGTTGCGTAATAATAAATCCTGAAGGGCACGGTGAGGAGGAAGATGAGGTGGGCGAAGATGAGGTTGAGCACAGCGATGGAGGTGACGGACGTGGAGCTGGACTTCATGAGGTGTATCATCAGGCTCAGGCTGATGGTGCCGCTGAGCAGAACCACCGAGTAGATAGCCAAGAGGACCGTGTGGTACTCAGCGTCGGTCGGTGGTTTTGGCATCCTGCTTGTGGCCATGGTGTTCGAAACCATTGGAGGCTGGCTTTGGGATACCGTAGTTTCCATCTTGAAAAGCAAAAGAAAGAGAGAGGGGTGCACATCAGACATGAGAGGGAGAGAGAGAGATAAGGGGGGAAATGGACATGGAAAGGGCTGATATGTAATGTTCAACTTGCAAAGCCCCTTGAGACAAATTTGTTATAAAAGTACAATTGACTTGACTAGAATATTTTAAAAAAGGACTAACAGAGGTAAAGAATGACAAGGAAGGTTGCTAAAAAACTGGAATTTTACTATAACACCCACCACATTGCAAACTTTTCTAATAAAATATGTTGCTCATATTAGTTAACATCATCCAAATCAAGATATTAACATAGCTCGGCATGTTGTCTCGCATCTGTTCAGGAGGTTAAAACTTTACATATTATCGCTGCAACAGGAAACAGGAGTAATGACAAATCAGAAAATGAGAAATGGCAACATTTAAGTTTAGAAATAAAGATATAGTTCACAATTCAGTTATTACCAAGAGCTGCAATGAAAATTGCCCCTTAACAAAACATAAAGTAAAAAAAAACAGGGAGTTTACAAGTAGATTTACATACCTTTCGATTCTAAGAAGAGCTGACTTCTGAGTCCTCTTGTGTTTGAAAATAGGGCATCAAATAGTGTGTGTTCTCTAAATTACATCACATTATCTCCATCAAGTAAAGGAGAATTTTCAGTGTACCTGTGAGCATGGGAAAAGCTGTACAAGGAAAGAATGTCTCCGATACTTCTTGGAAGCATGCGCGCATACTCTGGTGTGTGTCTCTGTGTGTGTGTGTGTTTTGAGAAAATGTGCAAATGTGCCAGTTCTCAGCAGAGGCTAAGGTTAAGAAAACTGAACTGTGTCTCTGTGTCAGTTGTCAGAAACTTCCACCCAGTTTTGCATATTGTGTGCAATTTATGTGTGTATGTGTGTGTGTGTGTGTGTTCCTTTGTAAGCTGGTGCGCAGAAACATGAGGTTATTGCACACACTTGTCAGCACAACCACAGAGCCAGTTGCTTCCTCATTCTGCTCAGCCCACTGCATTTGCCTGTTGTTTTGTATCTGCAACACTCACTTAAATACAAAGGCAAATGCATTTTAGACCTGTTGATTAGAGATATAAAGGAAAGTAAAGTGAAAGAAAGGGTTGCTGCGTGGGTGCAGGTACAGATAGTACTAGTTTTCCATTACAGATGGCCCTTTTACTACTTATTGGGCTTGCACTAGGACCAGGGTAACTAATTTCATTCCATCCAATGCTGTTGAAATGACAATAAAAACTCTTTGATTCCTTAACATCTATCCCAGGGTATTGCCAGAGGGCTAAACAATATAATATTGTATCTTCATAGTATCTGCATCCCAAAAAGACTAAAGCACACATCTATAATATCTCCCGTATTATACATGTGGATGCACTGTCAAGGGATACAGTTTCTTCTGCGTGTTCAGTTTTTTTTTATTCAACTGCCAGGTTCATTTAACTATTTCATACGTCTTGCCATGCAAGTTGTTTGCATTTCATTCATCTGATCTCAACTGGATTGCAGTTCCCGCAAACATACAGCTGATTTGTTTAACAAATAGCCATTCGCATTTACAAGAGGTTAAAAATATTTATTTTTAAAAAATGGGGAATCAATAATATTCTGCAGATCTTGTTAATTTTTTTTTTTTTTTTCTGAACAGCAAGACGCGTCATATCTTCTTAGAATTTCTACTCTTAAAATATAAAATATATATCACGATCAAGGACACCTTAGAAGAGAAGAAGTGAGAGAGGATGTGGTAATGCTAGCTGTGATCTTGACAAACACAAGCAAGCACTAAGTTATAATAGTGATAAACTCCAGCTAGTGCTCAGATTATGACCAGCTCTAGACAACACTGCATTTCCCAACACAGGGAGGCAACAAGAGATTTCTTGTAATCACTCCGGTTGCAAAGAAACATGACACAGTCTTCTCAGGGTGCCACCTGTAATTTGGGGTTGCATGTTCAGTAACCAGCCATCCACTGTAGCGTTGTATGGGTTGATTTACGGGGAGAATGAGCATTAGAGCATTTTTTTTTTATTTTCTTGGCTCAGAATCCTTCTAACCATAGGCATTTGGGGGCAGGTCTCAACATATCTAGCAGCAGACATTTACCAAAGATTTTCCAAATGCAACCACAATTGTAGCGCTGGCCGCTTAGTCCTCAGTTCATGGCTGAGTTTTTTTCAGCCTGTGGTTACCTTGATGTACAAACACAGAGCACAACAACTACACTCGCAGTTTGAATGATTTTAATAGCTGCAGTGTGTACAAAAGACAGGCCCACGTTTCCATCCCACTCTTTCGATTTCATTGGTTCATACATTACGCAGTCACAGTAAATTAAAATAATATCCCTTTTCCATCCACACGGCTATACATTCTAGGCAGCTCTACAGGAAGCAGTGTTACATATTTAATGAGTCATCAAGTTACCATTCTTTGGTGGATCATAAATCAGCACATTTGGCAATGGTCTAATTCATGGTCAGATATTCAAGTGGCATTCATCAGTTCATCAATGATTAATGCCTAAACAATGTGACTTAAAGAGAAACAGAGTGTACCAAAGAATACAGTGCAAACAGTACTATTAACAATCTTAGGCCAAACAACAACCTTTGAGAAGAAGAAGTCAGTGCTATGTGTTAAATTCTTCAACCCTCCATAGAGGGTGATTTAAAGCATCAGAATACTGACCACATACATGAGGATTTCCAAAAACACCTGAGCCAAGTGGTGTGACAATTTTCAACAGTAGTATACAGTATAGTTAGTCCCAAAACAATATTCCACATCTTAAATTAACAAACTCCAGTTTAATAAGGCAAATGCTAAAAAAAAAACCCTAAAAAATAAATATATTAAAAAAATACTAAACATTTGATTTAATCAGTACATGTGCTAGTACATGCACACACAAACGCGTTTATTTAGGGGAAGTGCATCTTGGCTCTCCTCCAGAGGATGAGTCTCCGAGAAGTGAAGATGTGTGTAACCACACTCAGCAACATGAGGAAGATGGTCATTGACATCACTATCACATAATGACTAATGCTGCATGAGACAAAATAAACAGAAAAGACATGTTTAGATGTGGATGTGTGCATCAAAGAAATCACTTAGCATAGCTGGTGAAAGAAGGCACGCAGAAAGAGGAGGCGCATTGTGTGTACAAGAGTTAAGTTATGACTTAATAATGAACCAAGACTTGTGCAGCATGAAGTATTTCTCAGTTAACCTACCTTGTGCCAATGTCCAACCAACTGCCATAGTCCTGCACCAGGAAGAAAAAGTGCTGAGGAGAGGAGGGGTGAGTTAAAAGGAAAAGTTAGAGAAAGAATCACAGCCACACTGCATCTTTAACCCAACATTCAACCAAACTCTCCAAACGCCTTACCAGAGCCATCAAGTCAGAAATGACCAGCACAATGAGGAATAAACTGGAAAAGAAGAATAACAAGATCATTATTATCATCATTATTGTTGTTGTTATAATTAGTAGTAGTAGTAGTAGTCGTAGTAGTATTACAGTAGGCTGACATTCTCCTCACTCACAACCAACAGAAAAGTAGAAACATATCATTTACTTATTTGATTTCGAGTTTTAAGCTGGAATTTAAATTAGCGTATATTGTGACTAGATTAAATGCATTCTTCTGTTGACTGTTACGCAAGCACAGATCTGACACCACGAGCGGACATTGTGGCACACACATATCGGCCTTTGAGTGAGTGCATTGGCCCCACAGCCACCACACCTGATAAGATCAGCATTGATAGTTTATAGCAGAACTGATGCCACAGTAGATGAGTCAAATGCGTTTGCTCTGGTGTCTCATTTTTAAGAGGAGTTACCTTCTTGAGGAGAGCTGTGTTGCAACTTGGATGGTCTCAAACGTACACATCACTATTATGAATGGGATGATCACCTAGGGGAATGAAGGAAAAGATTTGAGATTAATATTCGATGCTGCTGACATTGTTTGTGTTCTTTGATAAATCAGGATAGACGAATGAGCAATGTGGAGAATTTTACTAGTCACAAAAAAAACAGCAGGTTGACAGCTCAAGGCTCTAGACTAGAACATATTTGGACCGATAATCAGCCGATGACCTACTGATGACCTACTGAGACTCATGAGGAAATCCGTATCTGAAAGGCTACTTCCTTTTGGAAACAGTTTTTATGGGCTAAAAGAAGGAAATGCACTGATACACAGCATGTATATACCATTGAAAGAAAAGTGTTTAAGATATGTTACCTTCCACATCATCAGCCCTCCCATGATGAAGGGGTTGAAGACAGTGAGGAAACAATAAACTGATGCTGGGTCAAAGCTAGACAAGAGGTAAAGAGAAGTAGAGACATTGACAGTGCAGTGTAATACAGATATACGCTGATAACCTCACATAAAGCACAAAGGCCCACACTGAATGAAGACACTGCCTGGTCGAAACAATGAACACGATGGACTGGCAGTGTGTCTACACTTCAGCGCCCCCACTGATCTCTTATTTCCTTCCTTTATTCAAATCATGCGCTGCCAATACTTTTCAAAAAGGACACGTCATCAGGGACACTCAGACCATACATTCGCGTCACTCAGGCTGAACCATGCAGAGCCACATACCCCTTCCCCCACAAACAGGACTTCCTGCCATCTACACAAATAAACACACACACACACACACACACACACACACACAGATCTACATACCTGTTAATGGAAGCTATGTTCCCGGTTCCAAAGAAAGCTGTTATTATAAAAAATACCTGACGTAAATACACAGTCAAGGAAAGATGTGATGCCATTTAGTTAAATATTTGTAATTGTACATTTAAAATACAAATAAAAATGTTCATATAAAAATATTTTTTTGTGCTTTAGCTAATGTTTCAAATACTTGGATACAAAAAAGTAAGATCTTCTGATGTCATCCAACTTCAGTTGTCGGATCTTGGTGATATCTATGTTTGCGGAGAAATCAATAGTGGAGAGCTGAAAGGAAAAAAAAACACAAATACATAATTACACATGAGATTACACATGATTAGTCAGTGCTGAGACCTTATGTACATTATGTAAAGCTACATGTAAACATACTTCACAGATTACAGTATGTTATCATGAGCAGGGATTCCCCTGTTTGTTTGACTGAGAAAAGATCCACAGTAACGTAAATCATGGTTACATTTAAACACATTTTAACCTTTAAGATCAGAGAGACTGCTGTGAAGACTGAGAGGAGAAATTGATATAAGCCTATAGTAGAATACATACCCTACATACAATGCACTTCTAATGCCTGTTTATTTTTGCATCTGATTTTGTCATGTAGTTTCGCTACTCTTGCAAATCTAAGTTTGGAAACGTATACTTAGTGACTCTACCTCCTGTCTACTCGAGACACCCTGAGCGAGCATTGCTTCCTGTTCAATGTTGATCCACACAAACATCAACCAAGACAACACAGGGGGGAACAGGGCCTCTGAGCTGGTGGGGGAGAAAACACAAACACATGAGAAATATGATCGTCCTGTAACTTTGCTGTGATGATAAAACTCAAAGCGGGACGTAATTTGACGTGCCAGTGCAATTGGGTGACCTATCTGTGGGTGTGTGTTTGTGTGTGTGTCTTACCCGGTGCTGAGCAGTAGGTATGTGGCTGTGAGAGAGAGGAATATGCTGAGGAGTCGGTGGAAAAGACGCGTAGAGCTCAACAGTGGAACCACCATAGAAGAGGCTGAGTAAAGAGAAAAGACAGGAGAGGTGAATACACTACATGATGTAACGTTTCTCTTCTTTCTCTCACGAGGAGGCGACATTAATGAGGTGGTGTTCAGCCATTGCTTTGATAATTTGATAATATATTAAGTATCAGATCAATATTTGGAAACTGATCATGGTTGGTTACACACAAGGAGATTCTAAGGTGTTGAACAGATCTCACCCTCACCCACCTACCTAATGTGGTCCAGCTGATGATCTGATTAAGGAGTGGCAGGCCCTGTTTCTGCTGCAGGCTGGAGTGCGTGAGGGATGGCACGTATGCACACACTGCCACGTGGAGCATCTGTCGAGTTTGACATGTCTCAATTCATTTTTAGAAAATACAGCATACACCAACAGGCACGCATGCGCACACAAGCACACACACACACACACACACACACACACACAGAGGTGTTACCTGGCTGACAAACTGCTGTGTGTCACTGAGGTGCAGTGGCGTTCTCTGTCGTGATGACCAGAGGTAACAGGCTGAAGTGAAGAGAGCGAGCAGACCTGCGCAGGTACTGTGCAAACCAACATCAAATGTTACTCAGATTATTTTTCACACGTACACTAAGAGACACTGCAGTCAACCAGAAATTCATATGATTGAGATTTAATCACACTTCTCATCATTTGTTTTTTTGGGGAATGCTGTATCATGAGGCTTTTTGGCCACAAGGAGAACTGCTTTGGTTTTGAAAACACTGGTCAAGTATGAGAGAATAAAGCTAAAAAAAGGCTATTAAGATCATCTTTTTTACAAAATCTTTACAATTTTTTTAAAATCATCATTTACTTTTTTTGTCACAACAATGCAACACAGTTAACTCTCATTTCCTTTTACATACGTGTGTTTATTTTGCCCACATTCTAGCAAACAAATTTCACCATCTGCAATAACATTTAGAAATTTCTTAAGTATAGGGAAATAAACTATTTTGTTGTAACTGACTGACCTGAGCCTAGCTTAAGGATTTAGCAATGAGAAGACACTGTGGTGAAGTTTTTGATAAATACAAGCAAATTGAGGAAGCACTCACACAAGATGTATATTAGGCTCTCTACCCACAACAGGCATCAGGGGGAAAGCAGCCAAACACAGACAGCCCAGAAACCAGCTCAGTGAACGGAACTGCACATGGACAAAGAGGGTTTATGTGGTTAGACACTGCACGCAAACTAAGTGATGTCTGATGGATCTGGTGCATTCACGATAAAGACATACATGTGAAGTTAATTATGTGCAAGAGCCTATACATCCAAAATATAGCCAAAATCCTTTTGTTAAAAAAATGCCTATCATGTTTAATGGTGATAATTTTCTTTACTTAACTTTAGTGAGCCAAGAGTGAAAATAGTAAACAATAAGATTAAATGGTTTTAAAACACAGTACTATCAAGTACTGTGTGTAGCATTTTTCCTTCATCAGAATACTGTCTAAATGAAAAAAAAACATTAGTTAAAAGTGATAACAGAAAGAATTGAGAGAGTTTTTTATACATTTGAGGTTATGACATATTTGTTTGGGTTGGATCTATTTCCCGATAAACCACTGATTTGTGCATTTGGTCACTCAAATTTTCCAGGCAACATTTCTACAAGCAGGAATTTCCACTACACTGTTCACTGCCTTTGTAGGACACTACGCCTTGTATTCCCTAACTTCCTGGAGGCAAATTATTTTACTAAACTTTTTTTCAGGAATGTAAATCAAAATATGTAAATATCAAAACTTTTCCTGGTGTAGCGCGACTGCAGGAGCCACGATCTGTTGCGCAGTTACCTTGGCTTTGCCAAAAAGTCCTGACATGAAGGGCCAGAGAGAGAGGACGGTCAGGCCCACAGTCAGCATGGCGCGATGGAAGAAACTCACCACCTGGGGGCAGCATGGGTGAACTTTAGTTCACGGCACAGCGTAACCTCATGCTGTATACAATGAGCCTGACACATCGTGAGCATTTATGCAGTACATGTGGAGGTCAGTTAAAGGTTTAGTAGTAATGCTGCATCCGTTGCCTCTAACTTCACCTGAAGACACTGAAGATACCTACCAGCAGCTCGATCCCAAACGCCACCAGCACAAAGTAGCCAAAGCATTTCCACAGCGGCAGGGAGGGAACTGAGTGAATCAAATCTGTCAGAGTTCCAGACCTAAAACGGATCGTTGGTGACATTATTTCCCGGTGACAGAAGGGGAGGAAGGAAGTTAAAAATGTAAAGACTGTCCTTTTATCCACTCACAGAGGAGGAACATGAATAAACAGAACGCATCATCAAAGGATCTAATCAGAACCTCGCTGCAGCTGTGCCAGACGCACACAAAGAAGTGTGTGTGAGGTAAATTACATCCAATTAAAAAAAAAAAAAACTGATGTGTTTTGATATATGCTGACAACCTGTGTCAAAATGTGGCATGTGGCCAGGCTAAACTGTACATTTTCTCGAACATGCGTGTTACTCACTCTTTGAGGACAGAGTACCATACAGGGACCGGCAGCAGACAGTAAATATAATAGGTAATGGGGCTCCTTTGGATAAGCAGGAACACAGTGATCGCCGCCGTCACACACAGACACAGCCTCCCCAGAGCATGGGAACGACCCTGCACACAGATAAATGTTACTCAGCCAGACGGTCAGGTTTCACTGAATTGTTTTAGCGGAGGATGGGGGATTATGCAGTGCACCCTGACCTGTTTAAGCAGACTGGGATGTCTGTTGAGGCTGGCGTGAGTCTTGAGTATGATGAGGACAACGTACGAGGTCCAGCCGACGAACCCGAGCACCACGCTGCAACCCAGGAAGAAGCGGTCGTAGGTGTGGTAGTAAACGAGGCCCTCCAGAGCATGGGATATCAGAGTCTGGCATAGAGAGATCTAGACGAGGGAAATGAAAGAAAAGTGCGAATATGTCATAGAGTGAGTGGAAAGACGTGAGGAACACTAAATACCTAAAAAAAAAAAAAAGGAAATCTCAATGTAGCCACTAACTTTCTAACTAACTACTGTGACATCAGCTTTGTATTATGATGCTGCACTTAAGGGTCACTATGTAGTTTATTACCATACCTTCATAGCAACTATTGATTGCCCAAGTAAGTTTTGACCAGTACTCACAGCATCTCCATACTTCTCCAGCTGGATCAGTATTCTAGCCTTGTGGATGAATTCTGCTTGTTTTGACTCTGTCAGTAGCCTGGAAAAACAGTGCAAAAGACAGCGAGAGACTTTTTTTTTTTTTTACTGAAATGACAGCGGAGAT
>JAOXYL010000055.1:8113100-8127272 GCA_028564955.1 Terapon puta
GAATATGTTGATGTAAATGGCATAATGACTTTATAAAAGGCTTATCACAGCTACAAAATAACATGGTGTTTGAAGCCATCATTGAATTTATTCTTGTGAATCAAATAAACGGTACCGGGAATATCAATCTGTACAAACATATTAGTATAATTTTGACTGATTGTACTGCAAGTCTTTGATTAAAATTAATCACTGTATATCTACCAAGTTCAACACTGACATGACAAGTGATTGGTTTACTGTTCTTGGTAACATAGTAATTATCAGCATGGCAGTAATAGCAGAGCTGAATGCTTTTGTACCTTGAACTGCTCGAGTACTTGGATGGCATTAGTGTACATGCTCTCAGCCTTGAACTGGTCGCTGTTGTTCAGGTAGAGAAGAGGCAGCACACCCTGAAAAGACAAAGAGACACATAAAGATAAAGTCATAGTACCTGCGACCGATATTTCATGTCATTTTGACAACTTCAGTAAATCTCCAGACTTACAACAGAGTTGACAGGAATGGGCACACCAATGAGAGAAGCCATGAGGGGAGCGATGTCTGCCTGCAGAAAACAATAAACAATTCAAATATTTTTCTTTCATACATTTTATTCTCTTCCATCACTGCTTTCGTAGATTTGAGATTTTGTGGTAATAACTGATTAGAGTAAAGCCATTTAAAAATGTGATGGTCATCACCTGATTGACATCAACTCTACGAAGGTGCTCAAGTTTCCAATCTGTCAAAACAAGATACAACAAGATAACATTGTAGATGGTATAAAACATAAAAATGAAAGAAAGACAACATAAATTTTGTTATTTCAAATAAAATACAAAATTGCTGTCTATTGCTAAAAATAATTAAACAAAACTAAAATGGTGTAGGAGCACTGGGGTCCTAAACTTAAACAAAAAAGCGAACAACTGCAGCACAGCATGTGAGTTTAGCACCTTGCAGGTATCCATCGTAGTACGGTTGGGACTCAGTGACTTTGTGGGCATTATGAACTCCAGCTCCCCAAACCACTAAAGGGGTGAGTGTCTCAGATGGATGGCCTGCACCGTGTGAACCTGGGGAAATTCACACATATCAAATGAAATAATAGCTAAGAGTCCAGTGAAGTGATATTCTGAGGAACAGATGTATAAATACATCTATTTTCAGTTGTAAAAAGGCCCACAGACACGAACAAGAATCTTACCCCAGTTTGTCATGCCATGGTCGGAGGTGAAGACATACGCCGTTCTGCCATCATAACCAAAGAAGTCTTCTACTATGGACACCAGCTCAGCTAAACCAGCGTCTACTAGACCAATATTGTCTAAGTACTCCCTAGATAAACGACAAATACAGGAATGACACACTACTGCTTTAGTGAATGGTGCTTTGTGAGAATGTGGATTCAGTTTAAGTTATGTGTAATCTAAGTCATATTTAAAATATACAGCAAAACAACAAGAAATCATACAGAAATAACACGACTCTTACTGCGACATTGGTCTGTGAGCATGTCCGTTTGTGTCGATGCCCAGCAGATGCAGGAAGAAGACGTTCCTATCCTCGAGCAGAGTGGCCTTCAGAGTGGAGTTAGACTTTGCTGACTGGAAGAATGACTAGTGCAGGAAAAAAAAAACTGTTAGTATTCAAGATATAGAATGTACAAATCTTCACTGATAGTACCAAAGGAGTCTGGAACAACTCATAAACTTCCATTTCCCAGTGTAGCCTGCAGCAGCTGCACAATAATCTAATACAACAACTCAGACTTTTCCACATGAAAATTCATCATTTGACCACAGATAATCATGACATTGAAAGAAAAAAACAAAACAACCTACCAACCTTACTGCGTTAAAAAATAATGAATGTGAAATACATACCATTTGTATTGTTCTATGACTTCAGTCAATAATTATCAACAGATGCATCAGAACATTCATTATTATCTGTTAGTACTTCCAGCACCATACCTTGACTTGAGAGAACACCCAGGTGTCAAGCCTGGAGGCGTCCGTGGAGGCAAAGTCCTCCTCCACTGCTGGATATGTGTGGGTATACACATGGTCCCCACTGGCGCCTGGAAGAACAGCATGAACAGAGTTTCATCATAAGGGACAAACAACACTAATCAAAATATTTAAGTGGCAGTGATGAAGAATCAAGGAAATGTCAGGAAAGAAATGTGATGCTATTTACTACACTTAAATTCTTTATTTTTTATGCAGTCTTTATCTTTGACCTTTTGCTTTGATATTGATTTAGTTTGTGCTTGTGTTGTTTGTGTGGGCTTGTGTACCTTTGGCAAACATAGGCAGAATATCAGGGCTGCCCCAGCTCCAGGTGTGTCTGCTCTCATTAAACACAGAGTCAAACTCCACAGGATTCTCCTTCCATCCTGAATACACACACACACACAAAGGTCAATGCACTTGCGGTCACAAACACACAGAACAGTAATCATCCACACAGACACAAATGATTTTTTAAGAATCAAACATTCCCATTAAAAGTTTAGTCTGCAATTCTAATCCAATAAATCGTTTGTCAATTTCAGCTAAACCCTCCTCAAGCTTATGCCAGGATTGCAGACTTCCCCTTCAGTTTACCTTTCATGCAACCTTTTCTTTCACAACATGCACAGATGCACACTTACCTTTAGCCACAGCACTAACATCCTCGTAGAAACCAGCGATGAGAGCAACGTGACCAGGACGAGATTCAGTCGGCACTCGTGTGTGTGACACACCCCAGGTACCTGTCTCCTCTATGACATTTCTGATATTAGGAAAAACACACAGACATGAACACACAGTTACTTAGGAGATGTTAACAAAACCACATAATTGTCACACACACACCTCACTGAAGATGTGTACACACTGCCTCCTGAACTGCGCTAATTAATACATGCACATCCACACCACATCAAAGCTCACTATTCTGACACCAACCTCAGGTATGGAGCCCTGGATGACCCGTTGGGGAGGAGTGTGAAGAGACTGTCTGCTCGGAGACCATCGGCCACCATTAACACTAGTCTGGAGGCGGGAGGTGGCAGCGGCATGGCCTGGGGTGTCATGCCATGGACCAGGGGAGAGGTGAAGTAGATGTCAAAGATGGAGAGGAAGAAGACGACGTGGACTGTCAGTCCAACCAGGAAGAAGGTGATCATCCTCATTTTGAGTTTTAACTCGGAGCCGGGTCAGCAGAGTAACTAGGGGGGGAACAGAAGAGACTGAATAAAGATGACTCAGACAAATGTGTAGAAATATAAAGTTAGTCTTACTTACATACAGGATTAAGAGGTTATTTCGACAAAGGGAGGTCTTGGAGAGGTTTCGGTATGATTTAGTCTGGTTAAGCCAACGTGTGTGCCATGGAAAGACTTCTTAAGAGCCGGGGTAATCCTTGCGTCACCATATGCCGCACTCAATTTGCAATTAGGTTGGTACACTTTGATGGTAAATTAGACATTTCGCCAGTAGATTAAGATTTATTAAATCTTGCTTACAAAAGACTGTCTTGTAAAATCAGTTACATCTTTGTGGCATGCTAAAAGTCTTACCTGTGCGTAATGTTACGTAGTGCAAAGTGCCCATAAAACCGGGAGATGCTGCCTCGTTGAGGAATGAATGGGAGAGTAGAACTACCTGTCACCAAATCAGCCATTCACCTGATTCAGCTTTCATTTTATCCTCGTAAATGATAATTATACGTCCTGTGTACCCGACAGACCGAGGCCTTGTTGTACGAAACAAGATCAGTGTAATCTTTAAGTGCGTACTTTTACAAAACCATGTGTTCCTCCTCCTAAGAAGATTAGTACAAGAAATTCAAGCACCATGAGCATCCACTTCCTTGTTTTGACTGTGACGTTATACGTTGACGCATTCATTTTCCAACTGAACTGTGGGTAATGTAGTTAAAATAGTTTTCTACGTTATTTTAAAATTAACCTGGCTTGAAACTTTTTTATAGAAATGAAAAAAGCTTTAAACTATGTTGTGTAACTATATGCCTAAAGCTGCAGTTTATTTGTACATTATTAACTCCAAAGCTTGTGGTTCTTTGATAATACATTAGCTAGCAGGCGCTATCAGCTGTCAAACGTGCCCTGCCCAGTGTCCCTTTCTGTCTCCCCAGTATCCAATCATCTTCTAGTATTCCATAAAAGAGGCGGGCTTATGATGACATACCTCAGATTTGTCCAATCATAGCCTCATATTTTTACCCCCGCCCCTTTGTTGGAGCCACCTACCAAACCTCAGCTAGCTTTAACATCCATTCAGGAAGCAGCAGGTCTGATTAGCTTAGCTAGCTTGAATTGCTAAAAAGAAAATATATTTATATTGCAAAAAATGGCGTCGGTCAACCCGTTTAATCTAAGCGATTCCGAGGAGGAGGCTGAGCGGCGGCCCAGAGAGGCGGTTGACACGGAGAGGAGCCCGAGTGACGGAGCTCCGGGGCCGCCGCAGCAGCAGCAGCAGCAACAGCCGCCGCCAGGCAACCCGTTCTCCCCGGCCGCGGACGCCGAGCCTCCGACGCTTCTGTTGTCCAGCAACCGGACGAGCCCTAGCGGCGAGGGCATCCCCGCGGCGGCCACCTCCGCGATGGCGGGCGGCGGAGAGACGCGGGTGTCCGTGGACGTCATCGCCGCTCAGCTGCTGCGGGACCAGTACATCCTCACGGCCCTGGAGTTTCACACCGAGCTGCTGGAGGCTGGCAGGGAGCTCCCGAGGCTGAGGGATTATTTCTCCAACCCGGGCAACTTCGAGCGACAGAGCGGCACCCCGCCTGCCAAGGACCAGGTGCTCGGACCCGGAGGACCCCTGAGTAAGTCCCCCGAGCTGTTTAGGTGCAGCATAGCTCAAAGTAAACCCACCAGACAGACAACACTCCCTTTATGGGCTGGATTTGGGAGCCAGTCGGTCGTGAGATATCCGCTCGATGCACCTGCCCACGGTGCAGGGCCCGCTTTCGTTTTTGTGGGTCATCTTGTGTTTACTGACACACAGACAGGAGCATCACGGAGCCACGGGAATGTGGTTAGACTGGACCACACCGTCCAGCTGCATGGGATGGATGGATGCGTGGTTTTATGGCAGGCTAGTAACGATCGTCCTGGTGTAATTGAGCACTGTAAGGGAAAGAAAAACCTCCCCGCCTCCCTCCTCCTTATTCTGTAGGCCAGAAGGGAGGTCAAAGGTCAGGATCAGACAAGGAAAGCAAAAGAAGCTGCACTTGTGCAACCTGTTACTGCAGCACTGTATTCAACCGTGGTCCTGGCATTAATGCAAATATAAAGGCTTCTGGTGGTAGAAATTCAGTGCCTTTCCAAAGAACCTCCATCATTTTGCTTTGGGAGGAAGGTGCATTGTCAGTGGTTTTGCTCTTTTCAGAATCAGAATCAGAATCAGCTTTAATGGCCAGGTATGTGTGCACATACAAGGAATTTGACTCCGGTTTCCACAGAACTTTTCTACCAGCTGCCTCGACCAGGACAGGGAGATGTAATATTGCTTTGCCCGATTGATCTGGGCCATGCACCTTTAGCATCCTCATCCACTTACTGGCCCGCCGTCAGGGAATAACCTGCGGCGTGACATGGTGGCCAAGAGGTCTGGACCTGCAAAGGAAACGTGCCATGCAAATGGTAACCAAGGTGACGGCCCAAGCCACAAATAAATAAAGCCTGACAGGGAGCAACAGGAGTAGTATTACCATAAACCGTAAGTCAACTGTGACCAAGCACAGGCGCTTGGCACTGAGGGGGGATATGAGTGGCTGAAACCCTTTTACCTGTTACCCCATTCCACAGAGGTGAGTGGAGCGCATCTATTAACACTTGCAGAAACACGGACCAATAAGGTGCCATAAAGCTCCCTCTGGTCTAAAAGCAGCAAATTGGCTGTATTCAGCAAAAGCTAGAAAAAAAAACCACGAGGATATTTTGGCCTTCCATGGAGGAGCGAGTTTCAGAAAGCTTTTTGTAACTATGTAAACTGTTGGGGAATTGTACATGGTTTAGAAGTGATAATGTCTATATATAAATAAAAGATCAAATGGCCCTCCACATTTATTTATTTAGATCCTTTCTCTGACTCTTCAGTTTTGACAGAAATGACTCAGCTTGATATTTCTCCACTCCGCTGTTTGGATCTTTCTTTTCTCAGTATATGTGTCTTAGATCCTTGGGAGAAAGGTGAGGAGCAATGTCAGTGACCTATATGGATATTCACACACCCACCTTATCTTTGAAACTATCAGAGACTCATAAGCAGGAAGCAATATAGGCTGGGAATTGAATAGGCCGTAATCCCTTGTTCAGCGACTTCATTCAACACAACCCAACAGATATTTACTGAGTCTTCTTCCATGCCACTGAAAAAATTAGGTATTTATTTCTGTTTGTGAGCTCCGTGAAGGCAAATAGTCTCCGCATTTTGTCAGTAGCGTAAGTGCCACATCACACCAGTGGATGTTATTTGCCACCTGGAGTGTATTTATAAATCAACAAAATAAATATTGCTTTCCTATTCTGCCAAAATTGGCAGTAGTATGTGCTGTCATAACCAGAGCAGAGTGATTTGCAAATGTTTTCTGTCACATTTTTTTTTAATTGACTGTGCAGGGTTATTCTGGCCATTCATGTGTTTCTATGGTCTTCATCTATTCAAGGATGATCCAAATCAGTGCTTTAGTTTTTGCATGGTTCAGGGTATTTACAGTATGTCGTGGCAGTAGTACTGTTTTTTTTGGTGCATGTTTTTTTTATGCACGCTGCACAACAATCCCCAATGTTGAATTTCACTGTATAAACATTTGGCCTCTTTCCAGCAGAAGGGATCCATATCATATAAATAAATGCAGAAGAAAGAGAGGATTTAGTTTTATAACCAGAAGATTTATTTTCCCTCATTTGAATGTTGCTGTAATGCACGGCAACCTGATGTCTCAGGAGGCTGCTGTATAGTCCTGAGTGTGGGTGTCCTGAACTTAGCTTCAGCATATAGCAGATGGCAGATAGAAAATCTGTGTATGTGACTATTTAATTCTTCAGAGTGGGGTCACATACTGGCATTCAATCTTTGCACTGGATTTGACTATGTGTCCTCTCAGAGGCCACAGCAACACAAATAGCTGTGAGCAGTGTGTGTGTGTCGGTTACAAAGGTCTGGTGGTTGCATTATCATACAAGCCCCCAAAAGGTTTGGAGCAGTGTAACAGAATAAATGTTTCATGATGATGTCTTAGCAACGATGACAGGACATGACAGCTCCCCTGTGGTGAAACTGACGGGATGGTCATGTAGAATTCTTATTCGCCATCGATGAGAGTCAAGATGAATAAAAAATATGAAACTTTGGGTTCCTGATAAGTCAAATCTGCCATATGCAGATGAAAAGAAAATGAAGCAGCTGATGGAAGTTGGTGAGAGACAGTGATGGATTTAGCTCAAGGCAATGTCTTCCCAGTATAATGCGATAGCTGAGACCTCATGTGATCACTGGAATGATCTTTTCTCTCATGTTTGAAGGACAGGAGATGGATATGAGTAGCTGCTGAAGAGGGAGGGATACTGAATGCATGTTTGCTGTCTGACTGTATGATTCTTAAGGATTATACACCATTAACAGCTTACTAAAAAACAACCTCCGCCTTTTGTCTTTAATTTACTCATTGTGTTGAAATACACTTGGCTGGCCAATGTTACGCCTTCAAAAGGATACACAGGCTTTCATATGACTGAATGAACCGTGTAACATTTTGTGACACGGCACAACGGGAGAACCAGAATGATACAAGAGATTGTACCTTATTGGCTTGGTAAGGAGCTTCATTAATAATCTGGAGTGTCCGCTTATCGTCTTCAGAAGAGCATTCAGCTGACCGTCCGTCACTTTACCCCATGTCACTGCTGCAATCAGTATGAATGCAGAGCCGGTGACTGTTAGCTGCCAGTGGCTGATTGCAGCGAGGATGCGCTTGGATAATGGCCGTGTTACACGCGGCATCATGTGTGCAGCTGTTGCTCTAAGCCACATGACACCGCGAGGCGTCTCTCAGCACCTCGCTAATTTGCAGCAAGGAGGCATGAATGAGTCTGCCTCTGCACCCCTAGTTAGCTCATTGTAATTTGCTCATAGAATATAACGTGAGGGGCTGTCAATGTAGCGTGCAAGTCGCTTAAATTGCCACGCACGAGGTTGACAGTAAGCTGCCACATTTACGATGTTTATGTGGTATGTCACAAACGTGGGATTGCAAGAAAGCAGATGTATAATCTCAGTACAAGAATCTGGAAGTTAATTTGCAGTTTGTGGTCTGTGACTTCAAGTAGGTCAAATAATAGCTTCACATGATGAGTCCTAGATTAGATGTTTGTCACCACTGTTTATGTGCTCTCCTGGTGCAAATGTATAAATGCGGCACAATGGCAATGCAGGTCAACCGCACACCATGACACAGTTGGGGTTCATAACACCAGCTGAATTTATTCGCTCTACATTCAGGAGTCGTCACTGTCAGCCTGTCAAAACTGTTCTACCATGTTTACCTCTCCCACAGTAGCACTGCCTATTAGTTGGCCAAACCTTACATACACTCTTTTTTTCTCATTTTCTTTCCTCACTTTGTG
The DNA here is from genome assembly GCA_028564955.1 of Terapon puta. NCBI lineage: Eukaryota > Metazoa > Chordata > Actinopteri > Centrarchiformes > Terapontidae > Terapon > Terapon puta. The sequence goes on from JAOXYL010000055.1 coordinate 8,121,730, forward strand.
TCTCTCCAGCCTTTCCTGTGTCTGGGGCAGGGAGGTGGTGTTTGCACGAGAGGCCGATTAATGATACTGTTGGAGTGTTTGGCCGGGCGCCTTGTCGCTCTGGACCGAATCCGACCGACTGCCTGTTCATAACTCTCTGCCTTTCATTAAGCGGTGTGTGTATGTTTGTGTGTGCCGGCGAATGAATGCGCGCAGGTGGTTCTGTGCATGTGTACGGCACGGGTGCAAGTGCATATTTCTTAGCAAAATGCAATGCTAGTCATTATTGGGTGCTGCCTCTTTCACATTTGTGAATCGGCGCAGCATACTAACTGTCGCGTTACTGTGGAATCACACCGATTTAGCACCGATCTATTTCCTGCACTCGTGGAATTCATATTGGCATAAACATGACCTATATCATGTGCACATAGGTGTGGTGTTAACCTAGGGCCATGTTCCAGATTATAACCACATGTTCAACTCCAACCGAATTTTCATGTGCGTGCAGGTTTGTGTGCCCACTTGTGTGTGTCCTTTATAATTTGTGCCCCATTGTTTCCTCCTATTTCAAAGTAGCTAACGGTCTTGCCAAAACATCGCTCGCATTGAAGAAAAAAAAGGAAAAAAAAGCTTGTTGGCTACCTCCTGCTCATCCATCCTCTTGTCTCTTTGTCTGCATTTGTATCGGCTCTCTTCGAATGAACCTCTTTGTTCTGCAACTAAAGTCTCCCTCCTCTCCCTGACCCCCCCCCCAATTTATCTGCTTTGTTTTTCTACTAGCCAAAACCGAACAACTATCCTTCTTCACGTTTGACCGTCCTCCATTTTCCCCCCAAAAAAGCTTTCTCTAGCCGTTTGTCATATTAGCGCTTTCATCAGAAACTGCCCGAGAGGGGAAGAGGCCTCCATCATTCAGCGTGCGAGTAAAGGGTCATTTGCCGTGTCTGCTTGAATGTGAGATGGTGACACTCCTTTACTCAACAGCATAAGGAGTGTCTGCGCATAAATGTGTGTGTGGTGTGTCTGAAGCACAACCTGCCTGGTGGGAGTGTGTGAGGAGGTGACAGTCGACAGTGTTAAATCTATCACAGTCCGGACACTCTACGCCACAGACACAGAACTGAAAGGTCAGCAGGAAGAAATACTTGGGTTTTTTTGTTTGTTTTTGGTTTTTTTTGCAAATTAGGAGCACACACACAAAAGACATCTTTGCATGCTCCTACCCACAGTGGCATTTCAGGGTTTTTTTTTCCCACACATACGAACACACATGCACGCATACGAATACACTATCATTCACTAAATATATTGCAAGTACTCGCTGCAAACATCCTCACACACTATCAGACAGTAAACACAGTCAGGAGCGATCTCTACTGGATGAGAGGTTACCCTGATGTCAGCGTGACCAAACACTGAGACACACACACTGACAGCTAATGCAGAAACACTCTCACCATACAGTCACAGGACTGAGTGTGTGCCTCGTGAAGCTGCACGGTCATGCATTTGAACATGTGATACATAACAAAAAGTAATGGGTGTCAGCTAACCGAGAAAGACCTAGCGAGTCTTTTTTTTTTAACTTGCATTTTCTCTCACGGTTAAAGTCAAAATGTCCACCTCTGCACCAATTATTTTATCCTCAGCTGCACTTCACTCAGCGCCACGGTTTTTAAACTAGTCTAAACGCAACATTTGGCTTGACCTTCTACTGTAGCGTGATATCAGAGAACAAATAGGCCAATCTTGCACTTGTATTGCAGCGGGAGGAAAGCTAACACCACCGGGTAAGCGACGAGGCCAGCCTAGCTCAGTGAAATAGGAGCACGAGTATGCCTATGTATCAGCTTTATCAGTCCTTTAAGAGAACAATACGTTCGGCATCCCTACGCTCAGATATAGGGCTGTGGAAGACGTTGGTTTGGAAATGGGCACTTCCATCAAACGAAGGTTTCAGAAAAGTTTTATGATTGATTTGTTTTTCCCCCCCATGTTCAGTGACTCATATGCTTCTTGGCTAAAGTGCGACCTTCCCACGCAGCTTTTAAAGGTCTCTGCTTTTAGCAGAATTTAACAAAGTTTCCATGTGCTTTGTTGAAGCGTGGCCTAGTGGTTAGTCACCATCCTTTAACTCAAGCCCAGTGTCAGCATGCCTCCAGCCTGGCTAAGAGGCCTTAAGCAAAGCACTAAATCCCTACCACGGTGGGGCTACTGTCTTCTCGCTGACCCTTCAGAGGGGCCAACACGTTGTCACATATCTGAGCTGTTTGAGCCAGTGGTGTCATTTAGCAGTGTAGTTATGTGAATGAATGCTGGCCTCACTGTTGTCTCTGTCTCCCTGCAGATCGAGCAGGCAGCATCAGCACCTTGGACTCTCTGGACTTTGCCCGTTACTCAGATGACGGCAACCGTGAGACGGACGAGCGGGTGGCAGGTAAGGTGAACCATCCTGACGGGGTTCAATGCAAGATACCCGTCCTACCTCAGGGAAATAAAAGATGGATAAGAAAAAGGCAGTGACAGAATGGCAGCAGCGTCCATGAAATGAAACGGTTGTCATAATATTTAAGTCCTGTAGAGTTTTTTTTAAACTAGCCAGGCTGAAATAAAATGAATAAACAGAGCAAAACAAAATCTCTGTTCTGTGTCAACGTGTTCAGCTTCCAACATGAAATCTGTCTGTAGAGGTGTTTGCACCTTCTCTGCCGTCGCACCGTTGAGTCAGTCTGTGGTATTTTTGGTGCTGGACCTGTCTCAGCAGTGTTGCCTAAATACATTAACACAAGAGTGTGACGTTTTTTGCGCCCAGTCACTGAATGCTGATTTTAAAAGCAGCTGCTCCGTTACGAGAAGCTTGTTCGTTTTCATTTGTTGTGTGATCAGTGATCTTTTTTTTTTTTTTTTTTTTTTGTAACACTGTTGACTAAAGGAAAACAAACAGATGAAGAAACCTTTCACTTAAATGCAGCATTTCCTGTTTTCGTCTTCCTATTTTATAATTGCCAACATTAAACACTAAAGCATTACCATTAGACTTGCACACTATGCTGTAGTCACCAGTTTACTGTAGTTTTTCACCTCTTTGGTTGCTAAAGTTAGTCAATGAGTCCTGAAAAGCCCCAATCCATAACTTCAGTATAGCACAAACTGAGCCATATTATTATTACACTTTTTTTTTCTTTCTTTGACATTACATGGTTTTCCCTGCTGTACAATATAAGAATTAGAGTGTCTATATTGTAATAGGATAGTTTAAACCTCTATGAATTTTAAATGTCAGTAAATGTAATGTGTATATTCCATTATATTATTATGAGAAGAGTGATCACTGTTTCTAAAGGTCAATGGCAGTAAATGTAAATAGTGAAGTGTTTCATTCATGGTTTGGGGCTTTTGTCAGTCTATGAAAAGCAGACCTACTGTACGTTAATGCACAGCATACACAGTTAAAACCATGCAGCAGAGATGTTGGTACCATACCTCTACAAAATTGGCACCTTCCCCCTTCTCTCTTACCTCCTCACCCACCCCCACTCTCACCCCTCCCTCCTCCTCCCGCCCAACCTGATCTGTTCTTCTTGCCAAGATGCCTGCCCCCCAGCTGTCTGACTCTGGGTTTTCTGGCTTTCTCCTGACGTTGATCAAACCCCAGTGAACAATACTGGACAAGTCACTCCATCCAGACTAGCTTTTTTATTTTTCTTCTTTTTTTTTTTTTTTTAATCTTCTCCCCGTTATTCAGTTTTTGGTTTTCCATTTTGTTGTGCTTGCATCCTGTGCACTCTCAATCTGCTGGAAAGGTTAGAGATGATTGAGTCAAAGTGGGTGGATTTGGTCAGGAAAGGCCAACCTGATGTCTTTTTGCAAAGATATAATGACTGAAAATTGACCTTACGTCACCTTACACATTGATGTAGAACACATGCCGTCATTTTTACTCTAACAAAGTTTTTCCTTATCTACCTTTTGTACTTTCCATAATGGTGTCCTTGAATAAAAAAGAACCTATTACCAGACCTGTCGAGCCACAATCCTAGATAATAGATGTAAGATTTGGGGACAACAACAGGATCAGATCAGATGGCAGATTTTCAGTGCACAGCCATGCAACATAGTTTTCCTGCTCCATTGCTTCTTACTTTTTGCGTGTGTTTTTTATCTTAACGTGTCTAAGAATCTTGTGTGGTCCTTTTCTTTATTCAGTGTTAGTTTAGCCTTTTGAATGTCCAAATCAACCATTTTATGCAAATGGCTGCTGCCTCTGCTCATAGAAGTCATCAGAAGCAGCTTGTCTGGTGATTAGGAGTGTTTTTTTTGTTTGTTTTTATTGAAAACAAGTCTAAGAAATCAGTCGTATTGATAATTTATGGCTTAGACTGAAGTATGATGTCATCAGGAAGTTAAATAAAAAAAAAACCTGAGCAGTGGCTGTCCTTTGAGTGGCTTGAAACCAGATCATTTAATTACTTGTTAGTAATTCGACTTGTTGACAAAAAAAAAATCCTTGGTCAGACAGCTCCTAGATTATCAAGGCTACGTTTCAGTAGCTTGGATAGATTTGCTCTTCTCAGCTACAATTGGAAATAACTGTGGACTTTTTTTTTAAGTCAGTCACATCAGTGCTATTAATGGGAGGAAAATGAGGGCAGGAAATCCTACCATTGAGATGTCTCTCAATGCATTACACACACTTGTCAAACAGACTGTCATCCAGCCGGCTTTACCATGATCCTCTGCTGCATGCGTTCCTTAGACCCATGATTTGCATGCAACCTTTTTTTATTTTTTGTTGTTGTTGTTTTGTGTTATGACTCTTACGATCTTTTGTGTGGTTGTTTTGTTTTTCATGCCCATTTTTGTTTTATTTGTTTGTTCCCTGTCTTTGGTTGGATGCACTTCCTGTGTGTGTGTGCGTGTGTGCGTGTGCTGTCACTTCCTGTCCAGTGCTGGAGTTTGAGCTACGGAAAGCAAAGGAGACCATTCAGGCTCTTCGCACCAACTTGACTCAGGCAGCAGGTGTGGCGTACTTTTAACTTCTTCTCCACCTGAACCCCTTATTGTTACATCTTTCTCTCTTTCTTTCTTTTTTTTTTTTATCAGTGAATTCCTCTAGATGAATAACGCCCGGCATTCTTTCAAATTCATCTAATATTTATCTCAATTTCTCAGAGAGCGAAGTGCCCTCTCAGGAGAGAAAAAACTTCAAGTCAAGCCCTGAAATTCAGGTGGGGAATCTTTTAAGCGTTAAGGATGAAAAGATTTGTGAATTTCTTTCCTTTTTCCAGTTGAATTGGGAGATTAGACATGCTCCTTTGAAACCCCTGTGATGGTATCAGCGTTAGGCCTTGAGTGAATCATCTCACAGCTTCCCTTTCCTCTCTACCTCAGGAGCCTATACGCCCACTGGAGAAAAGAGCCTTAAACTTCCTTGTGAATGAATATTTATTAAAAAATGAATACAAACTGTCATCCATCACCTTCTCTGATGAAAATGACGATCAGGTAAAGTGTTTCTTTTCTGTTTTCTATAAGTTTTAAAGACAGATATAAAAAGATAA